>JASAMZ010003808.1:15000-58520 GCA_030248115.1 Linhomoeus sp. GSCO2_2
CATGACGTGAAATTATCCGTTGAGAGTCGAGAACAAGATTAGTAGACGGGGGCAGAGCCCCTCGGGGCACTCCTCCCCTCTTTCAGAAGAGTTCTTGGAGTTGAATCATGCTGCCTATTGACTAACGAGACATGTCAGTGAAGCTTAGTGGCCATTCTGATCGCAAGATTAATAGCAAATTCGGAATTGTGACCCTCCAATACCCCACATTTGACATACAACACATCCAGCTTCAGCTGAACTGCCACAACCAAGTTGTCCACCCGAGGGCATGTATGGTGGCAAGGAAATTCTTTAAAAATGGCCCCACACATCCCAAAACGAAAAGACAACGTCAAATTCGTGATCAGTATCCCCGAAAAGCCAGAATCGAGCACTTACACGGCAGGTGACCGGGACAAATCGGGCAGCCAAAATTTTGAATTCAAATTTTCCGCCAAAATAAGCGTCGGACGAAAAAGTGCTTATAACAAAAACAACGTATCTTTAGATGCTCTATCACGTCAAAATCCAACTGACACCGAAATATCTCAACTGACCCCACTTTGCACTGAAATACCGAAAATTTGTTGAAAAAATTGCAATTTCGCCCAAAAAATGGCCCTGCCCAAATCTGTGCTTCTGCCACAGTGAAGACATTTATTGGTGCCACAAACTCGCCAAACATCAGCGTAATCGATCAACACAGCAAGAAATGGGAAACGCTAGACTTTTGAATTTCGACCCAAAAACCGATTTTTTTAAATTTTCATCCCCAATTCGGCCATTTAGAGAGAAACGACCTACTACACAGTTGAAGAGCTCGTCGAGCCCTATCGAATGGTGTTTGCCTCGTCTCGATACGACTACACTATCAAAAGTTACACCTGCCCGAAGTTTTACCCGGAAACCCAGGACTCAACTTTGGGGTGAATTTCCCGCCGGGTCCCGCTTCTTAGCCCACTATATAAAACGATTCCGGGTAGAGCTATCCAAGTTGTTGTCTCACGCCAACTATCTTATACAGGGTGTAACAGAGTTTCGGGCCGATTTATTTCTTGAATAACTCTTGCTAGGTTGCGAATTTTTTAGTGCGGTCTTTTGCATTAGTAAGACAACACTCTAGGAAATTATATGGCCTACACAACGAATCTTCAGCGTACAGCACATTGGCGGTGCAAGCAGTACAAATTTCGTGCTTGTTTCTTAAGACTTGCCCGGTGTCTCATGAGCCCAGTCCCCTCACCAGCAAGTTAGAAGCGAGTGAAACTTGAAGACATTGGAGCCTTATGTGTTTGTAACTCTGACACAAATTTTCAGCGTTCTAGACCCATGCGCGCGCGAATGCGGGCTTGAAACGCAAACTTGTGCTGTTTGAGCAAGGAAGGCGCGGAGAAAATGACAGATTCTGCGTTTTAAGCTCGCATTCGCGTGCGGACGGGTCTAGAATGTTTAAAATTGGTTTTATAGTTGTAAGCACATAAAGACTCCAACGTCTTCAAGTGTCATTCTGCTAGCTTTAGTACAGTTTGCTGGCAAGGGGGACTGTGCTCATAAGACACCAAGCAAGTCTGAAGAAACAAGCTCGAAGTTTGTACTGCTTGCAACGCCAATATGTTCTAAGCTGAAGATTCGCTATGTAGGCCATATAATTTCCTAGAGTGTTGTCTTACTAATGCAAAAGACCGCGCTCAAATATTCGCAACCTAGCAAGAGTTATTCAACAAACAAATCGGCCCGAAACTCTGTTACACCCTGTATCTGCATTCGAAAACAAAAAATTACAAGCGGAACTCTGAACCCTATTTTTGGGTCGAAAAACCCGGTTTTTGCTACCCGGCCCGGGCAAGACCGGACCCAGCCCGACGAAACCACGCGATTCGGGTAGCCCAATGTCTTTTACACATTTGGCCCAAAGCTCGTCTCGCTCCGTTCTACCGGAACACTATTCTAAGCGTCCAAAGTTCGCCGGAGGTCGAAAAATCGGGTTTTTGGCAACTTGCCAAAAAGCGGGTCCCGGACGGAAGTCGACACCTTCGATCCACCCTGCGCCTTCCAGAGACCTATCGAATAAAAAAAATTTCGCCCCGATCGGCCAACTCTAGCCCGACTTATGAGCGTTTGAATTTACACAGAATCCGCACCATCACTATAGCACTCCTCCCTTTTGGAGGGGAGGAGTGCCAAAAAGAAATTCACGAGCAAAACAACATCGGTGTGATATTTGCCCATGAACAAACACATTTCTGCCTCGTTCATTGGGTAACGTGGATGAGAGGCGTGTTGTCGTTGACTCTTGCTCATTGTGCAGGGAGAATCGCGAGCCTTGAAGAATCACAAACAGTTTAGTCACCTATGGCAAAATTCCATCGCCAGTGGGCTATTCAGCGGAATCTGTATTATTGCATGTCAAAATGCCGTCTGAATCAAAGCAGTACTTAGTGTGGACCTCTAAGAGCCATCGCGACACAACCATCCACAAGAGACCAGCTCAAAAAACCTCCTCCTGCAGTCGCGACTCATGATCAACAGCAAAACTGGGTTGATCAGACAGAGCGCGTCGCTAAACAGCAAATACAGTAACAGGACGAAGCGCTCGCTCAGAAGAAAATAGTTCAACGCTTCGCTCTTCGGCAGAATCAGTCTTGCCGTTAGAGTAACGATGGCATAAGCGTTGATTGCCAACACGAATGACATACAGAATCCACACAGGGCCAGTCTCAGTTGTACAGGGTCTATTTGTGACGTTTGGGACGATGGGAGTGAACTGGAATTTCGCCTAAGGGCATTTGCCCGCTTGCGATACTTCCAGTAGGCGAGCGCTTGCCAGACGGATAGAACGGCGAATGATATCAGTGAGACTGTGATGATCGTGGAAGTTGCACTCCAGCTGATCTGAAAGTAGAAAGTGCATGTTATTGTTTTCAAATTTCATTAAAATTACGCACTTAGAGCTTTTACGAGGGTAAATTTACCGATGTTGAAATTAACGGCAGTTCAACGCTTTGACATTATTGAGTTCGAAATAACCGGCGCAATAATTGCAGTATTATCGAACAGTGTATGCTTTGCCATTCGGTCTACATTACTTGCTCGATTTTGCTTACAATCAGCGCGCTGTCGTGTAGCTGGTAGAAGACGAGAACAGAACCGTTCCCTTCTCGTCTGATGCGGCATTCATGTGCTTTGTCAGATGGATCGTCTTGACTGTGCACTTTGTAGCACGGTTCGACCTTCCATAATACGGTGGGCCACATAGTGGCGAAGCAGACGAATAGAAGAGCGACCAGCCATGGCATTACAATGGAGAGACGCGCAATCTTCGACGACCAAATCTGCAAGAAGGATGTGTGTAAGACGTATGTATAGAAGGTGACGACGACGACGACGACGACGACGACGACGACGACGACGACGACGACGACGACGACGACGACGACGACGACGACGACGACGACGACGACGACGACGACGACGACGACGACGACGACGACGACGACGACGACGACGACGACGACGACGACGACGACGACGACGACGACGACGACGACGACGACGACGACGACGACGACGACGACGACGACGACGACGACGACGACGACGACGACGACGACGACGACGACGACGACGACGACGACGACGACGACGACGACGACGACGACGACGACGACGACGACGACGACGACGACGACGACGACGACGACGACGACGACGACGACGACGACGACGACGACGACTACGACGACGACGACGACGCCAACTCGAACGCCTACAACAACAACAACAACGACGACGACGACGACGACGACGACGACGACGACGACGACGACGACGACGACGACGACGACGACGACGACGACAACAACACGACACGACGTCGACGACGACGACGACGACGACGACGACGACGACGACGACGACGACGACGACGACGACGACGACGACGACGACGACGACGACGACGACGACGACGACGACGACGACGACGACGACGACGACGACGACGACGACGACGACGACGACGACGACGACGACGACGACGACGACGACGACGACGACTTGCTTGCAAGTGTTTCATGGGAAAGGCCAGTGCCGTCAAACGATTGGTCGACAAAAGCAGCGTCAAGCTCAGTCGCGTCATGAGCGCATAATTCGCCGCTACGTAAACATATTTCGCAAGATGCGGTCTGGATTCGAAAAGCTCGCGGGGTAGCACCCAGAAATTGTTGCAGAGCGGCATTTTCAACAATAACTTTTCGTGCAAATAGCCTCCGATGTCGGCCAATGCCAAGAAGACGACGATCGTATAGAAGTGATTGGAGAAGTCGGTCTTTCGCCACCGGAACAAGGCCGCCAAAAGTAGCACGTAAGTTATCAATAACACCGACTGTGGTACAATCAGGTAGTTGATAAATTGGCAGTCCACAGGTTGGACAATCATTTTCGATTTCTCTGATACTGAGGAAGGGATAAAGTGTACACGAAGATAGAGTCTCGCTTTATGGTCTTTCGTTCCGCGCGCGTGGTGGAACGTTTTGGCTCTAAGCCATGCGCCATTAGAGCAGACACGCACTCTGGACAGGCGACACCACCCATGAATGTATGTTGTCAGCACTTTTCTCACGACCAGCGGAGGACAGTATCCTTGTCTGCTGCTACGTAGTCGATAATAATTCGCTTTCGAGGTACATAGATGTGCGCCCACGCTATATGTATGTACGTATTTCGCTTAGAGAGGTGGACGATCCGTAAGCCACACAAAGTCAGTCACGTCCTTACTTCAGCATGACAGATGCAGACGTCCTGACAGTGCCATACATGGTCAAGTATGTATGCGTGCATTCATGCGTAATGGCGCGACGCAGAACCTCTCTGAGGAATTGGTTTCCGCGCCGGCTTTGACCCGTTCGGGTTGGTGCTGTGCTATGCAGCCGTTGCATCGAAACATGTAAGAAAACACAATACACAAGCAGCGGACGGCACAAAGTATTATCGGATCTTCCACAGGTCACCAACGCACGAGACTCCAGACATTCACAATCTTCCAGACACTTGAGCTGTCTAACTTTCCTTCTGCTTCTGCATTCTATTGTGGAGGCAACCACTTCGAAGTGTTTAGTTTAATTACTGGACTGTAAACCACATAAACCCATGTGATACACGTGAATGTCGTCAAACCGACAATGATCGGAGCGAAAAGCAATGGGAGAATTGGCGACAGCTTTGCGAGTTATTGTAGCTTAAATGTTCACAGGGTGGAGTGTTATTGAGCATCGCGACACAGCCGCCCGCAAGTGAGCAGCTCGAAAAATCTCCTCCTGCAGGCTCGGCTCATGATCAGCAACAGAACGGGATTGATCAGACAGAGCGCGTCGCTAAACAACAAGTAGAGCGGCAAGACGAACCGCTCACTGAGCAGTAAATACTTCCACGCTTTGCAATTCGGCAGAATCAGTCTGGCCGTTAAAACAACAATGGCATGGGCGTTGACAGCCAAAATGCAGGACATGCCGAATCCACACAGGGCCAACCGCAGTTGTACAGGGTCTATTTGTGACTGCGGCGACGATGGAAACGTGGTGGCACTCTGCCTGAGGGTGAGGGCATTTGCCCGGCGGCGATGTTTCCAGTAGGCAGCCGCTTGCCAGACGGACAGCACTGCGAATGAGACCACTGAGACTGTGATGATCGTGGATCCGGCACTCCAGCTGATCTGGAACAATGCATAGCGTTTTAGAAGTGCTTAAAAACCAAGTATTGCTTTAATGTGGTTCTATTGGATTATAAACACATGCACAAATCGAATCCAATTAGTTATAGTTTTTTCTGTGGACAGTTTGTTAAAATTAGTTTGCTAAAATTGATAACAATTTGATACCATTGTCTCAAAACATTGAAATCGGAGGCTCAAAACATTGAAATAGGAGTCTTTGCAATTTCAAAAGTGCAGCAACTTCGTTTAATAATCTGCTCTGTGTTACACGCTCGATTCTGCATACAATCAGGGCACTATCGTGCAGCTGGTAGAAGACAAGAACCGAGCCGTTGCCAGGCCGGGCGGTGCAAACGTGTGCGTCGTCTGGTCGGGTCTCACGACCATCCAAACTGCCACACGGTTCAAGTTCCCATAATACGGTGGTGCGCAGATTGGCGAGGCAAACGAACAGAAGAGCGAGTAGCCATGGCATCACAATTGAGAGACGGGCAAACTTCGCCGACCAAATCTGCAAAGAGGATGTTGTATAGCGCTGGTGAAGGTGAGTGGCTCGCTGGCAACGACGACGACGACGACGACGACTTGCTTGAGAGTGTCTCAGGGGTATTGCCAGTGCCGTCAACCGATTGGCCGACAGAAGCAGCGTCAAGCCCAGGCGCGCCACAAACACGAAATTCGTCGCAACGTAGACATATTTCGCCAGACGGGGTCGCGTGTCGAAGAGATCTCGGGATAGCACCCAGAAATTGTTGCAGAGAGGCATTTTCAACAGAAATTTCTCGTGCAAGTAGCCTCCGATGTCGGCCAGTGCCAAGAAGACGACGATCGTATAGAAGTGATTGGAGAAGTCGGTCTTTCGCCACCGGAACAAAGCCGCCAAAAGTAATACGTACGTTATCAAGAGCGCCGACTGTGGTACAATAAGATAGTTGATAAATTGGCAGTCCACTGGCTGGAAAATCATTTCTGGCTACCCCTCTGGAGCTGTCCGAAGTAGGGAAGGAAGACGACTCTGCAAAGTGTACGGAACTACATATATTATGGAGCCGCGTTTTATGGCCTCCGTTCACGTGATGAAAAGCTTGGCCTCAAGCCATGCGCAATTTGAGTAGACGGACACGCACTCCGAACAGAGCACACCTCTGTTTTCTGCACATTCTCATTATTCTGGATTGAGTCGTGAGCTGCATTGTCACTTTCTTACTTCTAACGCTTCGACATGACAGATACACACCCTTACAGTGCAAGTGTACATAGGCCCGAATGTGTGAATGCATTCATGCGTAGTGGAGCCGCCTTGAGCCACTCTCAGGAATCTAGGTTTCGGCGCCGCCTGAATCCTTCGGGTATAGTAGTGGTCTTGCCGTTATCGAACCGTGCAAGAGAAAACAACAAGAAGGCGCATCGTGAATTATTCCAGAACAGCAGACAAGTCTCCAAAGCTCGAAGTCATAAGCTAGCGGTGGCGCGGCCATAGACCTAACTGAATACCTAACTGGATGCCTAGTAGATTCCGCCTCTTTAGTCTTTTCAACTTGATGTCTATACACTCGTCGGGGGTTCACAACAGTTGGCGCGTCCGCACGAGACGAACTCGACAAGGCGCTTCCTGCAGGCGCTGCAGGTCAGCAGCAGGAAGAGCGGGTTCATCAGGCAGAACATGTCGCCGAACACCAGGTAGAGTTTCGTGCTGAACTGCTCGCCAAATCCCGGGCGATTCCAAACTTGCTCGCCGGGCAGAAGGTGCCTGGCGGCGGTCAGCAGAAAGGCGAAGGCGGTGACCGCGATAATGGACGACATCAGGAAGGCGCAAAGGGCCAGATTCAGCTGCGTTCTGTCGATTGTATGGGTATTCACTTGATGTCTCAGAGCGTTGGCCCGCTTTCGGTACTTCCAGTAGGCGATCGCCTGCCATACTGAGAGAGTGACGAAGCAGCAGAGGAATAGTAGGATCAAGACGGAGCAAACTGCCCAGCTGACCTGTAAAGGTTATAACTTATGCGGTGTGGTGTAAGTTGAGAACTAATGGATCAAACGGCGCCTGCCTTGAGAGCGTGATCCCGATCTTGTTCGATTCTCAGATATGTTCTATTGTGGAGGCAATCATTTCGATGATCTGACGAGTGTTTGGTTTGATTAAAGAACTTCGAACCACAGAGATCGTCGGTAACCCATCTTATACGTGTGAATGCCGTCAAACCGACAATGATCAGTGCGAGAAGCCATGGTAGAATGGGTGACAGCTTTGCGAGTTTTGTAGACCAGACCTGCAGAGTTGACTTGTTGCCACGACGACGACGACGACGACGACGACGACGACGACGACGACGACGACGACGACGACGACGACGACGACGACGACGACGACGACGACGACGACGACGACGACGACGACGACGACGACGACGACGACGACGACGACGACGACGACGACGACGACGACGACGACGACGACGACGACGACGACGACGACGACGACGACGACGACGACGACGACGACGACGACGACGACGACGACGACGACGACGACGACGACGACGACGACGACGACGACGACGACGACGACGACGACGACGACGACGACGACGACGACGACGACGACGACGACGACGACGACGACGACGACGACGACGACGACGACGACGACGACGACGACGACGACGACGACGACGACGACGACGACGACGACGACGACGACGACGACGACGACGACGACGACGACGACGACGACGACGACGACGACGACGACGACGACGACGACGACGACGACGACGACGACGACGACGACGACGACGACGACGACGACGACGACGACGACGACGACGACGACGACGACGACGACGACGACGACGACGACGACTGCAGCAACGCGGGCCGGCGCTTCCCCCTCTGCGCCTCTCACCTGCCGGTTCGCGAGCAGGTCGGCCGGCGTCTGCAGCCGTCGTCACTACCGCTCACTCTCCTTTGCGCCGTCCACACGACTTGGAGAGCTTCCCTGCACTCACTTCCGCAGGAAACGTAGCGCGCAGCCACTAGGCGGAGCTCTACTTCTCGCCTTCTCTCTCTCTCTGGACACTAGGCGGAGCTCTACTTCTCGCCTCTCTCTTCCAGACACTGTGCAACTGTGCAGTGCTTCTGTGCGATGCTCTCTCAGTCGTGGTTCCGGCGCACGGCGACTGACTTCTCACAACGCAACAGCAAAGCCAAAGCAACAGCGCACACGCGAGCCTCTCACTTCTCTACTCGAGAAAAGCAGCGAGAGAACCCAAGCTATCGACGCGCCTATCTGCTTTTACGCTAGAGCGACTAGGTGCGGCGAAACGACGCGCAACAACTTCCCGCGCAAACGAATAATCAGCGCGATCTGTGTCACAGATTACACCTTCAAAGGCGCATAACTCGCGCTTACGACAACGGAACGCGGAAAGGAAAACACCGGCGGATAGCTCAAGTTACAAGCTATCTAACGGTAACAAAACCAACACAAAACACTAAACGACGAAGAAGCAAGCGACGAAAGAGCACTCCGACCTAGCACAAAACTACTCTAGAAGGGGCGAAAGAGGGCGATAACTAACGAGAAAGGGGAAAACAGCAGACGGAAGCAAAACCTAACGCAAGGAAACAATGTAGGAAGACCAATTATCCTACATCTTCCGTCCTGGCTGGGTCGATCGCCCTCGATCGATTCAGGGGGGTCGAAGCGATCCTTGGCGCAGCAGAAGCTCCTTGCTCTGCAGCGAGTGCTTGATCTTCACGTGGGCCAGCCCGATGGCTGTGGGATGGGGGCTCCCCGCTCTCCCTGGGGTGGGGTCGAACCCGGCTTCCCCATTGCCCACGACTTCCTCGTCCAGACGTCGCGGTGACAGAAATCGGTGACCAGTGGACCCAGGCTCCCAGTGGAATCTTTGGCTGGCCTTCTTCAGCCCCTGCTTGGCCTTGGAGTGGCTCTGGCAGTTGCTGATGTGGCCCAGCTTGGTCGACTGGCCGTCCACGTCCAGCAGCATGTTCTTCTTGGCTCGTCGGCGCACACCACCGACCCTCCTGGCCTTCAGCACCATGGGTGGCGCGCCAGGGACCATCTGCAGCTGGTAGCAGTGACCGCGCACCTGGGGTTCCTCAGCGAGCAGGCTAGCCGCTCTTCCGCTTTCACCCTCCAGGCCGGTTTGCTCTGCAGTCTCTCCATGGGGGTCCGCCCTGGCTTGTCCCAAGCCAGGGGCTCCCACTTGGCACCCGACTTCAGCCGTTGGGACCACCTGACACCCCTTGTCAGCCGTTGGGGGGTCCGCCCTGGCTTGTCCAAAGCCAGGGTCTCCCTCCTGGTCGCCAACTGACTCACAGTCATCCTCAGAGGGGGCTTCACTGGGGCACCTTCCTCCCAGCAGGGTGCGCTGCCTCTGCAACGTATTCACCCTTCCCTGCCTCTCAGCTTCATCTCTGTCCATCAGCGCAGAAACCTCCTCCCAGGTGAACTCTCCTGGCGCCAGCGGAGGCTGCTCTGTCCTCTGCAGACCACTCTGCAGCTGCCCCACCTTCTCTTGCTTCACCTCCACAGGTGGCGGCTTCGTCGGACAGTTCCGCGCCACGTGGCCAAACTTGTGGCAGCTGAAGCACTCAGTCAAAGGATAGCCTCGGGCGTCAGTGGGCCGCTGCTGCCCCCTGTTGCCACCAGTCTGGGCATCACTGGGCTGCTGTCCGCCTCCTCGACCACCCTGGGCGCCTCCTTCGACCGACGCCTTCTTCTGACCAGGCTGACCACTCTGCCATCCCTTGACAGGCTTCTCTGGGGCCTTGGCGTCCAGCACGTTGCGCACATACTGACACAGACCCTCCAGAGTCTTGGTCTCACTGACAGCGTAGGCAGAAGCAGTCAGATCGTCTGGGAGACTTCTCAACAACTGGTCTCTCACCATGTCGTCCCAGATGCTAGGCTGGGTCGGCCAAGCTTTGTAGACTAGCCCTCGCAAGGCCGCCACGAACGCCTCGATCGACTCACTTCCCCTGCTCCAACCTCTGTTGAAGAACTCCTTGAGGCAGACGTGCGTGGGCCTGTGGTCGGCGTAGACGGCCGCCAACTTCGCCACGACTGCCTCATAGTCAGCCAAATCGCCAAGCGCTTCTCGCGTCTGGTGCGCCAGCTCGCAGGGGTGGTCCTTGAGGAAGGACTGCAGCGTCACCAGCCACAGTGACCTGGGCACCTGCGTGGCCACCATTCGGTCCTCAAACGCCCTCTGGAAGCTGTTCCAGTCACTGCCCACCTCCCCACGAAAGTGTGGCAGCGCTCCCATATCTCGACTTGACAACACTATCGGCGCTGGAACAGTCTGCCCTGGAGCGACACTGGGCTGAGCCTTCTGCGTCCACGTCCAACCAGTGGCCTGGTTCCATGACCACTCTCCTTGGCTGCCCACAGCAACCGGTGGCACTTGGACGGGAGGCGGAACTGGCGGCGGCGCCACCGGGGGCACCAACGAAGCCAGAGGCACACCCAACGGACCCACTCCACTCGACGCATTCACTCTGACACTGGGAATCCCTCCCAGCGCCGCTTGGCTCGACGTCGTGGTGGTCGTCGCCTGCATGCCACTCGCAGTGGTCACTGGCAGGGACGTCGAAGTTCCACCAGACGTCACAACAGACGCACTGCTGACTCCACCACCCACCGTTCCACCTGCCGGCAACGGCGCGACTGGCGCGGCCACTGAAGCGGGCACCGTGGTCGTGGGCGGCGACACCGTGACTGACGTGACTGGCACAGCTGAAGCACTACTCGCCGGCGGCGCAGCCGACCCTAGCGCCTGCCCTTCCAGCTGCCCAACGCGACCTGCCAACGTCGTCAGACTGCCATTCAGAGTAGCCACGCTGCCACTCAATGGCTGAAGCTTCTGGTCCATCACAGTGGACATCTGCGTCAGCTTCTGGTCCATGACTGTAGTCAACTGCGTCAGCAGAGACTGCACGTCAATCCCTCCTCCAACACTACTCTGCTGCCGAGGCTGACTGCCGTCTCCTCCACCACTGCCACCCCCAATCAGACTGAAGACTGGCGTCTCATCAGCGTTGGCGACTGGCGCCTGGCTGCTTCTCTGGGCCGCGCGACAAGCTCCACAAGTCCACGGGCCATTCGCCACGTCTACCTGGTCATCTGGGATGCAGTTGTGCTCCGTGTCACCATGCGACAAGCGCCCGCAGCGCCCCGCGCACGTGATGGGATACTGCGACGACAGCACCTCCTCCTCACAGAAGCAGCACGTCCCCACCACGTCATCAGTAGCCATACCGGACGTCTCAGGGTAGGACTGCGCCCCTGATCTCGTCTTTACCATAAACGGCGGCGAATAGAGTTCTCTAACTCTTTACAGGGCTACGCAAGCTCACCTGCTTTCGCCTCTCTTTCAGGGAAAACCCTCAGGTACCTCCTGAACCTCTACCAGCCTCGGCGCTGCGTAGGACACTTCGTCAGCACCTTCCAAGAGCAGCGGCGTGCACCTGTAGCTGACCCCTCTCAGCCAGAGCGCTCACCCAGGCTCTCGTACTGAGCCAACAATTCAGAGCGTCAGGAGACTCCGCAAGCTGTGGTTGAAGCGGCGCTGCAACTGATCTCAGACTAGCCGATTTCAGTCAGCTTTTGCTTCCGTTCCAGCTGCTCCGACAGCTCTGTTGTCACCACACCACGCTCTGCTGGCTATCCGCTGTCTCGGACACCACTTTGCAGCAACGCGGGCCGGCGCTTCCCCCTCTGCGCCTCTCACCTGCCGGTTCGCGAGCAGGTCGGCCGGCGTCTGCAGCCGTCGTCACTACGTCTCACTCTCCTTCACGTCGTCCGAAACGACCTGGAGAGCCTCCCTGCCGGAGACGTAGCGCGCAGCTCTAAGGCGGAGCTCTACTTCTCGCCTTCTCTCTCTCTCTGACACTAGGCGGAGCAACTCTTCTCGCCTCTCTCTCCCAGACACTGTGCAACTGTGCAGTGCTTCTGTGCGGTGCCTTTCTCAGTCGTTGTTCCGGCGCACGGCGACTGACTTCCAACGAAGCAACCACAAAGCCAAAGCAAAGCCGCACACACGAGCCTCTCACTTCTCTACTCGAGAAAAGCTAGCGAGAGAACCCAAGATATCGACGCGCCTATCTGCTTTTACGCTAGAGCGACTAGGTGCGGCGAAACGACGCGCAAAGACTTCCCGCGCAAACGAATAATCGCGGCGATCTGTGTCAGCGATTACACCTACAAAGGCGCATAACTCGCGCTTACGACAACGAATCGCGGAAAGGAAAACACCGGCAGATAGCTCAAGTTACCAGCTACCTAACGGTAACAAAACCAGCGCGAAACACTAGAAGACGAGGGAGCAAGCGACGGAAGAGCACTCCGACCTAGCACAAAACCACTCCAAAAGGGGCGAAAGAGGGCGAGAACTAACAGGAAAGGGGAGAACAGCAGACGGAGACAAAACCTAACGCAAGGGAACAATGTAGGAAGGCCAATTATCCTACAAAAAAAAAAAAAAAAAAAACCAAGGAGGCCCAAAATAGTACATGAAGTGACAGTCTAGAAGCTGACTAGAGTTCATGACTCTTTCTGGCGAATTTCAACTGCCAAACGCAGAGTAAAGCCTTGTGGAACACGAGCTTCGTCTGTCGTTATAAAAGGCAGTTTGTCCTCTCAGTGAAAGGTTGACGGACAAGGGAGGCTGTGTCGTATGTGTGTGTGTGTGTCAGCGGTAATGGAATGGAAGGGTGTCGGCGCTCTAACTGCGCCTTCCTTCCGACATTCCATAACCGGCCAACGCACCGTGTGTTAGCCCCAATAGACTAGTCTACGATAGAGGTTGGCTGCAACAAAATTGGTTTTAACAAGACGGGACGCCTGTTGGATGCATGGCACGTCTATTGATTGACGCGTATCCTATTGGAGTAATACGGTAGCCGACGGAGCATCAGCTGAACAGACGGATGGAATTTCCATTCGATTCGCCCGGTTGGTCAAATTACCCTTTCACGGGTGGTTTCGCCGACTTTGTCGAGGAGGTTGGCTGTCTTGAACACCAATAGCCGTTGGCTTGAGAGAGAGAAACGGATTTTCTTTGTGTATGTACAGTATCGCTGTTCGAAACGCCACTCGCCCTCCGCGAAAGACCGTCTCTATTGTGGGGTAATACGGTAACGGATGAAGCGACGGAGGAAAAGCCAATTCGATTCGACTGGGGGGCAGCGTAGCGGAGCGTGTTTCTGCACACGAGTGGGTTCTGTCTACTTTCAAACTAGTAGGTTGAGTGTCTGTCAACAGAGATAGTGTCGCCAGAGATGAATGACAGAAGTTCAGAGTTGAGATTTCAGTTGGCTCGTTGCCTTTTGAAAAGAGCATCCCAGACATAAGCCAGTGCAACGCAGTATCATGTGAGTGATTGTTTCAAACTGCTGCCTTCATCCATACCAAGATTCCAGGGGACAAGCTGTTATACAACCATTTCCGGCGCTGGGACATAACATACAAAGAGCACGGAGTCATACAATGCAAATCACTTCGCACCGCAACGATTCATCCGCTGCAATTGGTCAGTCCACAGGACGCGAACTCAAGAAAACGTCTCCTGCACAGACTGCTCATAGCCAATAAGAACACGGGATTCAGCAGGCAGAACATGTCTCCGAACAGCAGATAGAGTTTCAAGGTGAAGTGTGAGCTGAATATCAATGTCTTCCAAAGGCGCGCATCCGGCACGAGAACCCTGCGAAGAATCGTTACAGAATGGGTCTTCGTTGAATAGCGCTCGTGCTTTTCCATGCGCGAATACCGGCCGCACGTTGTATCTTGAATGGCCCAGCAACGATCTTTTGGAACGCTCGCTCCCAGCCAAGTACAGTACTATTTTACGAACTTTGCGCCTACGGTACCTGGCCGTTGACACCACGGCGCCGAAGGCATTGACGGCGATGATGGAGGACATGAGGAAGGCGCACAGGGCGAGACTCAGCTGCGCCCGGTCGATTGGCGTCAGCGTCGTTAGACTCTGAGAGTTGGAGTTCCACGAACGAAGTGGGTGAAGGTTTCTCGCAATACATACCGCACTACTGAAGGAACCTACAGTACCCACGAAGCAGGAACTCTAGAAACCTAAGCAGGTACCTAAGTAACAGTGAACGGAATCTAAGTACGGTACCTAGGTAACAGTGGTACGGTACATACCTAAGTAACAGGTGTGCGGTACATAGGTAACGGCTGGTATTTTAGGGCGCTTTTAATTTAATTCAAGAGCGCTTAGAAAATAAACATTGCGCTTTTAAAAATGAACAAACCGCTTTTCTTTATAGCAAACGGAAAAGTGACAACGCGCTTTTAAAAATAAACAATGCGCCTTTAAAAATGAACAATGCGCTTTTAACTTGAACATGCCGCTTTTGACAGCAGCTGGACCGAAAATTGAACAAACCGCTTTTAAAATTGAACAAACCGCTTTTAAAATTGAACAAACCGCTTTTAAATTGAGCAAACCGCTTTTAACGCCCTTCTGCGTAACGTGACTTCGACGCGAACCACCCCAGTTTGCTAGGGAAACTTTGTCGGCGTGGGCGTGGCCTTAGGCTAATAGGCTTCAAAGTGAAAGTTGTTGCGAGCGCTAATAGGGAAGGGGCACAGTCGGCCTAAGCAGGAGGTGAAGTACATGGGGGAGTGTGTACTCCACCCACTGTTTGCACTAAAACTCGGTCGGCGTCGCGCCTGGCGGGTCTCAACTGAGGCTTAGCGCGACCACCAACTTCAGGGCGCGCTCCGCGCGCCCTGAAGTCGGTCACCGGTCGCGTTAAGCCTAAGTTTCGACCCGCCAGACTGCGACGCCGACTGACTCTTGTGGACTGTTTGCGCAGGGCGAGCCTGAGCATAGCCTACTTTCAAAGGAATATTCTGTGTCCGAAAGAAATGTAAAGAAACAAGGAAATTGGTGATTACCCGATGCAGGCAAAGGAGTATTAAAAGTATTAATTAATCCCGTATTTTAAAAATTTTTCATTTTCTGGACTTTTGCCCTTTGTCTCGCAGCAGCAGAATTAAAAGCGCATTGTTCTAAACGAAAAGCGCATTGTTCAAAATGAAAAGCGCATGTGTTCTTAAAAGCGCATTGTTCTAAACGAAAAGCGCAATGTTCCAAATGAAAAGCGCTTCGTTCAGAATGAAAAGCGGTGCCAGTTAAAAGCGCATTCTTCTAAATGAAAAGCTGTAGTTACGAATTAAAAGCTGCAAATAGTTGTCCCCATAGGTAACAGTGGTTACTTAGGTGTAGAATACGATTCAGTGGAAACAGCAACAGAAGAAGAGAATTAACGAGGCGTACGAAACCCACTGCAACGATACTCGATCACGAAACTCATATATCGAAACTCTGTATCAGTACAGTACCTACCTGACGCCTCAAATCTCGCGTTCGCCTTCGGTAGGCCAAGTACGCGAGCGCCTGCCATACTGTTAGAGAGACGAAGGAAAGGAGAAACAGCACACTTGCGACGGCAGTTACGATCCAGCAGAGCTGAAGAGGGGCCGAAAACTAGTTATGTCGCTGTCATGTACGGTAGATACTGATACATAGCTTAGACTCGCCATCAGTGCCGCGTCTCGCGGCTGGTCGAAGACCAAATGAGACAGTTCGTGCGAACGGTTCGGATAAGGAGTCTGCTCATTCGACATGTTCTGACCACTGCAGTTCGAAGCGCAACTTTCGACGACCTTCCATCGCATGCTTGTGAAGACACCCGTCAAGGAAATTGGCAACGCAATCAACCATGGTAGTCTCGGCGATAATACAGCTAGCTTTGTGGACCACATCTGCGAACAACAAGGCGATGTCGTACGAAAGGAGTGACGACGAAGACGACGACGACGACGACGACGACGACGACGACGACGACGACGACGACGACGACGACGACGACGACGACGACGACAACAACAACAACAACAACTACAACAACAACAACAACAACAACAACAACAACAACAACAACAACAACAACAACAACAACAACAACAACAAAACAACAACAACAACAACAAAAAACAACAACAACAACAACCACAACAACAAAAACAACCACAAAAACAACAACAAAAAACAACAACAACAAAAAAAAAAAAAAAAAAAAAAAAAAAAAAAAAAAAAAAAAAAAAAAAAAAAAAAAAAAAAAAAAAAAAAAACAAAACAAAAAAAAAAAAAAAAAAAAAAAAAAAACAAAAAAAAAAACAAAACAAAACAAAACACACACACACACACACACGACGACGACGACGACGACGACGACGACGACGACGACGACGACGACGACGACGACGACGCGGCGGCGACGACGACGACGACGACGACGACGACGTATGTAATTCTGCTTACCTACCCATTGATGTTTCGCAGGGAGGATAATCACAGTTAACCTGTCGACTGATAAGAGAACGATCAGACCAATTTGGACCAGAAGAGTGTAAATAAAAGCCACGTAGGAGTACTTTGCCAACCAGGGCCGGCTCTCGAACAAGCTTCTAGGCAGGAACAAGAAGAAACCGCAGAGGGGCATTTTCAACAGGAATTTGTTGACAAAGTACGCCAATAAGTCAGCCACTCCCAGCCATATTAATATCGTAAAGAAAATGTTGGAAAAGTCCCTCCGGCGATAACGCAACAAAACGGCGAGCAGTAGCAAGTATACCAACAACAGAATGATTTGCAGTGGCGCCAAGTACAGCATGAAGCGGCAGTCCAGCGGCTGAAACGCCATTTCGGTTTTGGCAAGTTTGGCAGTCCGCCAAATCTACTACAGCCTGGTAAACACCTTGTTTTGATTAGCTTGGCCGGCTGAGGAGTACTAGTCCGTCTGTCTTTCTAGACTGGGAGCAGACAGCGAGTGGTTTAAAAGGATGGCTATGTGGCTTCAGTGAGTCTGCGCTGCCCCTTCCGACATTCAAATGGGGAGGAAAGAACCACCGTATCCACTTCAATACGACCCAGACCGCACAGAAAGCGTAACACAACACACGTAAAATTGTTTGGCAGTGTTTGACTGACTAAGTAGTCCAGCAGTCACAGTGACTCGCGTCCCATAAGCTTTTAATCTTGTTCTGGAACTATTCTTTCGATTGTCAAGTTATCTAAAGGAGATTGCCGGTGCAATTATTTGCGTCTATGCGGTAGGTCGCTGTTTCCACTGACTGAGGGAGCAGCAGCCTCTCTCAATCGGCTTGGGTAGCAGAGTGTAATTATAGACTCCGGGACCCCGTCAATAACAGACATCGCTGAATGCTGACAGAACTTGATGAACGGCCATCCAGCTTTAAGCACTATTTGTTTTCTTCAACTGCTACAACGCAAGCTCAAAAGCTGGCGCCGAGAACGTGAACGTACACGGTGGGGCGCGCGGTCAGGCTTGAACCAAATTTTCGGCTCCCTAAGTAAAACCAAGTAAGTACTCAGTTTTGAGCTGCCACCACTAGGTTTTGTCAACCGAGATAGGGTAGCAAGCTGAATGACAAAAGCTGAAGGCTCCGACTCTTTGTTGGCCCGTCGCTGCTTGTCGAGAACAGCTTGTGTGCGAGTATCATCGTGTGGGTGACACTGACTTCCCTCATGCCTGCTGCGTTCGTCCACAGCAGAAGTCAATGAAACAAGCTGTTTCAGAAGAGCTTGGCTGTTTCCTGCAGCAGATTGGTGGGAGCGTTATTGTGCGATTGTTGAAAGAGCGGGAAGTTTTGTGGGGCGCGCAGAATCTCTTCCGGTACTCTGCGGCGCTGACGGTAACACACAGAGAGACCACGGAGTCAGGCAATTCACTTCGTAATGCAACGCTTCATTCGCTCCAATTGGTCAGTCCGCAGGAAAGGAACTCAAGGAAGCGTCTCCTGCACAGACTGCTCATAGCCAATAAGAACACGGGATTCAGCAGGCAGAACATGTCGCCGAACAGCAGATAGAGTTTCAAATTGAAATGGTTGCTGAATATCAATGTCTTCCAAAGCGGCGCTTCCGGCACGAGAACCCTGTGAAGAATCGTTACAGCATGCGTCTTCTATAAGGTGTTACCGAAGATCTTCCAATAGACCGACAACGACGCGCTAGACAAAGTATCGGCCGCACGAAGATATGGCTAGTCATAATGTTGTAACTTGAAACAGAAAGAACTCCGTCTTTGGGAGGTTGGCCAGTGTAAGGTTGGCTTTCAATCAAACACAGTACTTTTGGAATTTTTTTGATTATTCACTTTTTTAATTGCCTACTTAAATAAAGTACCGGGCAGTGGCCAGCACAATGCCAAAAGTGTTGACGGCGATGATGGATGACATGAGGAAGGCACACAGGGCGAGGTACAGCTGCGCCCGGTCGATTGGCGTCAGCGTCGTTAGACTCTGAAGGTATGTACACACGCGCTCCATATGAGCCAAGAGGGAGAAAGTTATAGGTACGAAAAGCGAAAACACATACCTAACGGACACATGTACGGAATTGTACATACCGCATCATGCAACTCTACTCAACCGAGGAGCCCGTACAGTAGGCACATGCACATACATACTTGACGCCTCATATCTCGCGTTCGAGTTCGGTGGCTCCAGTAGGCGATCGCTTGCCATATTGACAGCGAAACAAAGAAAATGAGAAAGAGCACAATTGCAACAGTTGTTACAGTCCAGCAGAGCTAAAAAGCGGCCGCTGCCAGACGTTGTAAATGTTATTGCGTGTGTGTAGGTACAGTAGGCACACATGTAAACTCACGATCAGCGCAGCGTTTCGCGGTTGGTAAAATACCAAATGAAACAGTGTGTGCGAATGGTTCAGATAAGGAATCCTCTGTTCGTGCGACAAGCTTCCTGTGTTGCAGTTCGAAGCACAATATTCCACGACCTTCCATCGTATGCTTGTGAAGACGCCAGTCAAGGAAAATGGCAACGCAATCAACCATGGCAGTCTCGGCGACAACTTGGCAACCCTTGTGGACCACATCTGCGAATAACCAGGCAACGAATAATGAGCATAGCCGTCGTCGTCGCTTTTGACGACGGCGACGGCGGCGACGACGACGGCGACGACGATGACGACGAAGACAACGGCGACCACGACGTATGTAATTCTTCTTACCCACCCATTGATGTTTCGCAGGGAGGATAAACACAGTCAACCTGTCGACTGATAAGAGAACGATCAGACCAATTTGGACCAGAAGAGTGTAAGTAAAAGCAACGTAGGAGTACTTTGCCAACCAAGGCACTCTCTCGAACAAGCTTCTAGGTAGGAAGAGGAAGTAGCCGCATAGTGGCATTTTCAACAGGAATTTGTTGAGAAAATACGCCATTTGGTCTGCCACACCAAGCGAAATGAATATCGTAAAGAAGATGTTGGAAAAGTCCCTCTTGCGATACCGCAACAAAACGGCGAGCACCAGAAAGTAAACCAACAACAGCACCACTTGCACGGGCAGAAAGTACAGCATGAAACGACAGTCCAGCGGCTGAAACGCCATTCTAGCCGAGTTCGGACGACGGAGAAAAAATTGCCAATTCCGGTTGTTAAGCCTGGTAAACACCTTGTTTTGGTTAGCTTGGCGCACAGAGGGTAAGTCAGTCTGTCCTTCGAGATGGGGAGGGGGGCAGCGGCTGGTTTAAATGGATTACTAGCCTTAGTAGTAGTCTGAGCGGCCCCTTTCGACGTTCGAATAGCGAGGAAAGAACTACCGTATTCAAATTATAACCACGAGCGCAAATAACAGCACTCGGGAATGGCTTGCTAGATTTATAGCGCATGGCCCACCAAGTGAGTTTTCCCAGTGACTCGTGGTCCGTCCGTATGCGTTTCATCGTGTTATGGAACTATTCTTTCGGTTGTCAGGTCAATTGAAAGGCCATTGTCGGCGTGATTATTTGAATATGCACGATAGACGTGCGGTTTCCAATGACGGATGGAGCAGCCTCTCTCGATCGGCTTGGGTAACAGAGTGTGATTATAGACTCCGGACCCCCAGTCAATAACGACTTCGCAAATTGCTGACAGAACTTGAATAACCGTATACACTCTTTGCTTCATTCAACGGCTCTAGCGCTACCTTAAACGTGGCACTGCGCCCGTTGCGCATATGGTGGGGCGTGCGGTCAGTGCTTGAACCAAAGCTTCTACTCAAAATTTAGAGTCATCGAATATTTGTTTTGCTGCGGGAGGCAGGGTCGAACTTTGTTTAACGTGCAGTAGTCAAAGAGTAATAAAGCTCCCGCTATTGACGGTCCTAGGGGGGTTTGCACTGTCACATCACTTGCTTGTATAGTTCTTGGCCGTCGTGATGTATCGTTCGTTGGTCGTTCAGTGACGCTCAGTGCTCAGTGTGGACCGTCAAGAGTTCATCGTTGCGGTCGTCATCACATAGGGAATCTCATTATGGTTGTGATCCTCTTGCTTTATTGACAGTGCGCGTTCTGGCCGGTTAATCGCTTCAGCACAATTCGGGTCCGACATCCTGCTTAAATGATTATTCGCAACGCCCAAGTTTCCTGCAAATGTGTCGCCTGCAAGCCAAGTTGTCACACCTCTCTGCGAACTGGAATGCCGATGGTGAACAAACACAGCGAAGCTCTGTCTCATGCGATTGTGAGTCAACGCGCGCAAATGCGGGGTATTTGTCCGAAAGGCAAACAAGCAAGAGCGACGCCCACCTATCGGATGAACAATGGCTTGTTTGAGCCAGGGATAAAAGAGAGGGCGCGGCGACATCATCCTGTATCGACTCCACAGCTTCGAAGAAGAAAAGTCGTTTGTTATTCTGGTAGGACGACCGGAGAAACGACACCAAGATGGAACTGAAAGCCGGAATAATCACGGTACGGTAACTGAAGGCCGTCGTCGTCGTCGTCGTCGTCGTCGTCGTCGTCGTCGTCGTCGTCGTCGTCGTCGTCGTCGTCGTCGTCGTCGTCGTCGTCGTCGTCGTCGTCGTCGTCGTCGTCGTCGTCGTCGTCGTCGTCGTCGTCGTCGTCGTCGTCGTCGTCGTCGTCGTCGTCGTCGTCGTCGTCGTCGTCGTCGTCGTCGTCGTCGTCGTCGTCGTCGTCGTCGTCGTCGTCGTCGTCGTCGTCGTCGTCGTCGTCGTCGTCGTCGTCGTCGTCGTCGTCGTCGTCGTCGTCGTCGTCGTCGTCGACGTCGTCGTCGTCGTCGTCGTCGTCGTCGTCGTCGTCGTCGTCGTCGTCGTCGTCGTCGTCGTCGTCGTCGTCGTCGTCGTCGTCGTCGTCGTCGTCGCCGCCGCCGTCGTCGCCGTCGTCGCCGTCGCCGTCGTCATCGGCTTCACTTGCCATCGCGCTTCTCTGTAGCTATCACTTCTGGCCGCTCTGGTGGCGGTCCGCGGCGACTACCTGGTGCGTATCTCAATCGTCGAGTTCGACGACCCAAGCGGCCTGCTGTACGACGGCCAGTGCTGCGAGCAGGACGGTCGCGACTGTGGCAGCGACACCTGCGACTTTCGCTTCGAACTCTGCGTCGAAGACAGGGCAGCGTAAGGGCTTTCTTTTCATCCTTCTCACGCCAACCATCGCGCCACGTTTATGCACTGGTTTCTACGAAATGAAATCTTGACGTTAAGAGATTTTTCCACACTTCTAGTGACCCCTACATCACGAGATGCGGCACCCCCTACAAGCGCACCAACGTCATTCAATGGGATGCCAATAAGGTGTCGTGGAGCCTGGGCCAGCAGTACGGAGACTGGTTCAACCCCGAGCAGTACAGATTCGAAGGCGCATTCACGGTAGAGGATAAAATTCAAAATAAGAATTCAGAATGTTCTGAATTACATCAAGACTTCTCAAATTTGAAATTCAGGGCTTCCGTCTCAAGACCATCGTCTACGACCAGGACGGCTTTCTGAACGCCGACGACTACACGGTGGAGATGACGGACGATTCCACCACTTTCAAGTATGAATGACAATTTGCGTCGTGCTGGATTACTGTAGATCGCCAATTTGAATGTAACTTCTTCAGCCCTCCTTTGCAACTCGGTCGCGACTACGTTCGCTACGTGTATCAGCCAAGGCCGCTCAACAACGCTGGCGACGTTCGGTATGACGCCGTCTGTGAACTTCAAAAATTCATATTACCGTGTTTTGGAGCATGCGCAATTCAAATTTTGAATCTAACGTCTACTGTAGGACGGTTATATCGTACCAGCGCGCTCTCCATCTATTTTGAACCTTTGCTCCAATCGCAACGCAGCGTGAGTTTGTCGACGCTGTGCCAACGAGCACAATAGCCTCGCGCGCCGAATTCAAATTTGAATTCTACCGTGACCTTCACAGGCTGGTCTACCGTCTCAACGTGGCCTGCGCCTTCGGATGGTACGGGCCCGACTGCAGTCTGGAGCAGACGGGCGCCGGCTCATTGGCGGCAACCAACGAATTCGCGGCCAGGGCCAATCTGCCGCCTCTGACCAATAAGCGACCAGGAGACAGCGAGCCGGCCAACGTGGATGAGAGACCTTGGTGATTCTTCGTTCGGCTAGTCAGTCTTACTATGCAAATTCGCGAATGCGCCTGATGTTCTTTGTAACGTCACTGTAATCGCAATAAAACTTGCGCCGATGTGACGGGAACTCTCGCTCCATCACCAATGCGTGACTATTCAAAGAGACAGTTGGTGTCGAACTCGGTGAGAACAGATAGCAACCCTCGTACAAAATCTTTTGTGGAAATCTCGAATGAATCAATAATCGTATTCGTCAAGATCCGAGAAGTTCTCCGAGCCTTCGAACTGGAAGTCGTGGCCTCCGCCGACGTCGGCCTCCTGTAATCGCAGCGAAATGCGCCATACAGCCGCTAATCTTGCGAAATCATCTTCAAGAAAGTTTCCCACCAAGTTCAATTTCTTGAACTCGGCCAGTTGTGCGATCACGAACTCCAGAATGTGCTTGGCGCCGCGCTTCTCCACGGGTAGGCCGGCGTTGATTCCCAGCGCGTCGCCGATCTCCCGAATGAAGTAGTCGAGATCGGTCTCGTCGCCTGCCGTAATACTTGTGTTGATTCTGTTCAAAACGAACCAAAATTTACTAAAAAGTCACATTTGTTGGTCAGTTGTGCCATGCGGACTTTCTCCGAGGAGAACATCTCATCCAGGTCGAAGAGCTCGAGCTCCGGATGCGGCAGCTCGCGGAAATTAGGCGGGAATATCTGGAATTTGGAAATTTTTACATTTTGCCATAGTGTCTTACGAACTTGATGATTGACTTGTACCGCAGGCTGGAACGGCGGCAGCGGCACCTCGAACTGCGGCGGAATCAACGACAGGGGCTCGTGCTTGACCGACAGCTGCTCGTAGGAACTGCAGTAATTGTCATTTATTAACTTGAGTTACACGAAATTGCATTGCCATACTGTATGCATTTCGGCAGAAGGGACAGATCCATGGCGTGGAGACTGGCGTCGAATAGTCGGGTGAAGTCCCTGGTGGGCATCTCTCCCTCTCCCTCCTGGAGACAGATTTTGATCTGATCCGCCATTCTGATCTGATCCGGTATTGGATTTGAATCATTCAAGTCGGGATCGTCCGCGTCGATCGGGTTGAGCGCCATTCCCTCGGTCAGGAATTTGAACAGCACGTCCTGAAAGGCGCACTGGACCTAGCTTCATTTGGTCCCATAGTATGAAGCTTTGTTGGCTGACCATAATTTTGGAATTCTCTTCCTTGTCGATGTATTGGTCGGAGAACATGTGCACCGAGCCGATGACGGCCAGGCGACAGTTGGAGTCCTGTGAAGTATGCAGGTTTTCTTGTTGCACGAGAAAACGAGACGTTGAATTTCACAACTTTATTCCTCAAACATGCGTAGGTAGAAGGTATGTACGTACCTTCCCATTATGGAAGGCGCACACCGGTCTGTTGATGGGAAAACAGACGCTCCCTGTGGAGAGAACGGGTGTGGCCAGTCGATTCACATTCAGAGTGGTTCCATAAGGATAGACGAACGACAGAGCCCTGCAATTATAATTGTGAATGTGTGTTATTTGGTAGAATTGAAGTGTGAGGATTATCACAGTCATTTCCAATTCTTACTGGGCGTTATTCTCCTCGTCGTCCAAAACATTCTGCACGTGCTTGCCCGCCGCTTGGGCCAAACTTCTGTTCAAGACCCCGTTGGAAATCAGCGCCTCTTTTGGATGAAAGTACTTGTAGAACACCGTTCGTATGACCGCCTCTGAACAGCGTCATGACATTGATTGAAGTCGTTGAATTCGAGACTCATTGAAGTCGAACTGAGAGCTGTGCAACTGCAAGGGCTATCGCAATGTAAGTAGATTCTGCAGGGGCAGCGCGAACGCCAGCCCCCAGACGAAAAAATTGCGCAGTAGGCGACCCCAACTTGGGGAGGCCTCAGAGGTCAGCCCACCCTTTGTGCAATGGATGAGCCTCGCCCTGCCGGTCCTGTCTGCTTGATCACAGGTGCCGGCCTGCCAGGTAAGTTTATGAGCGCCATCATTCTGCCCTCTCCAACACTTCTATCGACAAAGTATGCGCGGGTATTGTTTTCGAAATTCGTCGAAAATCTCACTTCACTACGCTACGACCAACTACTACTATTAGTGCGCGACTTGTGCTCACCTCCGTTGATCATGATCCCGTATTCCTCCAGTAGGAAGTTGATGTTGGTGTCTTCCTTGTCGCTCGTCTCCCCAAGTGCGACCAAGAGGCTTCCGCCTCCCGCCAGGTAGTTGCGAATGTTCTCGAACTAAATTGCCTGGTGGTGCACATTTTACAATTCTTGCACTATTCAAGTTTGCGTTACAGTACCTCCGTTTGCGTGAACTTGGTCCTTGGGCCCGCGACGACGAACACCCGACAACTGGCCAGAGTTTCGGCGCTAATCTCTTCGGAGTTCCTACAAAAGAGAAATGCTGAATGAATTTTGAATTTTCTCGCTACAGTAATCCCCAAAGGCACCCACGTCTCCACGCTCCAGTTGTTCTTGAGCTTTCGGGTGAAACTTCTAAAACCGCTACTGGGCGTGAAGTTCTGCTGCTTCGAGCAGTCAAACAGAATCTGGTTTCTGGCCCCCGCGCTGCCGTCATTTCTGGCCGCTTTCTCCTTTAGAGCCTTGAAATTGACGTGTTAAGAGTGACACGGATGTGTACCCATACTCAACGTGCCGTAAACTCCACCTCAAGCGAAATTGGGGGCATCGTCACCAGATGGCTTGTCCGATTCCTGTTCTAGAGAACAAATACGCGTTATGCTTGAGCTTCTTGCGATGCGTCCGTCCCCGTTGCCATGACAACAGCTAAAGCCTGTCACTGTTTCGTTGTGGTGTGCAACGACAGCAGCACACTATATGTGGTGTGACCGTGTGATGTGCATATGTGGTGTGGAGTGTCTTAGACTTAACGCGACCGTATCTCAGACAAAGCATGGCCACACATGTACAATGTAACCCATCCAATCGTAACGCTGAAAACTGTAGTGAGCTGAGCTTCCTCCGGCGGGATTAAACGGTGCACGTACAACTTTCCATCATAACGATAGATCGATCAGTCAGTTTCGCTGAATCGCTGGCTCCCTGCATTCGGCTTCATTGTAGCGGCGCTCGGTGATGTCGCGCCCATTGCTGTCTCTTCCGACGACACAAACACAACCTAAAGACAAGTGAGTCAACTGGACAACTTGAAGCGAGTCGTAACCACATAGCAATAGGTACATGTAGACAGTTTGTCTACTTTTACAGCCTACCTACAGAAACAATTCCTAAAATTCTTTCAATTCAAATCAAAGTGCTCACCTCCACTGGGCCGGGGGAAGCAGTTATCCAAATATCCAGCGAAACGCCGATTCAGCTCGTCGACAACGCGGTCATAGCCGGCGCGATAGTTGTTGTTGTCATTGTTGTTGTTGTTGTTGTTGTTGTTTCGTAGATTAATGTTCCTGTTGTTGAAGTTGTTCCGTTGGTTGTTTCGCAGATTGTCATAATGTTCGACGTCGGCTCGCTGAGCGATCTGAATAGTGAGCGATGGATTACAGTTCGCGCAACAAAACATGCAGACGAGTGCATCAGTCGCAATACAGCGGCTAAATCGTACCGTGGCAGCGCAGCAAACGGCCAAGACGGAAAGTTTCATTTCTGTTCGTTTTTGCACGAAATCCCTTTTCACTTCTCCACTTCGTTTCCGCTCAAATTCAACAATGGGAACCAACTGCTGTAGCCTCGCTGGTTCCGTCAGACTCAGAAATGTCGCAGGAAAGATTTGGGAAAACAAACTGCTCTGTAGACGCGCTTCAAAAGTACTGGACAATCTACTGGGCAAATAGGCCCAATCATCTTGTTTTCCGACTTCCTAGTGTCAACATCACTCCTGTATTAGACAGCTACTGTAAATGTGTGTAGGTAAGCAAGTCGATCGAACTGTCACCTCACGGCACTGTCCCATCTCTTGTGTCGTTGTGTGTAGTAAATTCGCCTCATGACTCTACTGTCACACTCTGACTCTGGTTAGGCAACTGCTTTCAAACAGATGCGAAATGTGTGCCGACGGAATAGTGAGGATGTCAGGCACGAAGCAAGCGAGAAGTTGGTACGATAGATCGCAAGCATAATCCCTAAATAGGCTCCTCCATCACAAAAACAACTCCAGGTCCTCGCAGTAGGAGAGCGCTGGGTGATGTCGTCTGCCGCAGGGGCTGGCCGAGCTTCTACTGAGGTTGTTGGGACTTCTGCCGAAAGGCGACTTCTGTAGAGTAGCCAGACTCCGTCTGCCGGGCAACAGAGTCAGCAGCAGGGAGCGACGCAGCTCCTTGCTCAGCCAGAAGGCGTACAGGAGAGGGTTCCACACTGTCGACGTCATTGCTATCCAGTGACAGAGCAAGCCGATGAAATATTGCTGTCTGACGAGTGGAGGAGGCTGGAATGAATGAAAAGAGTTGTGCGCCGTTGAATTGCACAGTTTACCTACTAGTCGTAGGCGTGACAGCCAGTGTACCATCCATCAACGCTGTGCGGACGTAACCGTTTGCCGTCGGTAGCGCAGCATTTGTGAACTGCCGCAATATCAGAACTCTAGTCAACGCCTATTGTAGCTTTGTATGGAGAGGTCATGTGCAACCTGGTAAATAGCAGGTAGCTAACCAGCAGTTTCCAGTCCCTCAGAAAGTTGAACATGATGAAGGGGAGGAGCGAGAGGGCAAAGGCCACGACCATAACGGCGA
Source organism: Linhomoeus sp. GSCO2_2 (assembly GCA_030248115.1). Lineage (NCBI taxonomy): Eukaryota > Metazoa > Nematoda > Chromadorea > Monhysterida > Linhomoeidae > Linhomoeus > Linhomoeus sp. GSCO2_2. The sequence continues at coordinate 42,879 of JASAMZ010003808.1, forward strand.
AGATGGCGTTCGTCTGTCGTTTGCGCCTGGCAGTGCGCCTGCGCCGTATCTCGACGACCACCTCGACACGAGTGGTCGGCTCTGACACGCGCTTGAAGCCGCGCCGAGACTTGCTCGAGCGCTGAAATTTGAAATTTTGCGGCTACAGTAATCTGGAAATGAGAGTTGTCGTGTGCAAATGTTAGCTGATGTTGTAAGTACCGTTTCAAGCTGTTGGCGCCGAGTAGAAATAGCTACCGATATGAAGGCAACAGTTTGACTCGGTCTATAGTGACCGTGCTAACGTAATTTACAGTAGGAACGAGTCTATATGCATCAGCGATGGAAACATACTTTGTCGCGCAGCTGGTGCCACGTCAAGAAATAGAGCACAGATATGACCGCGAGTGGCCCTATGTACAGGAGCACAGTCAACACGACCCCGTAAAGTTTTTGGTGCGTCGGTTGCGGCCATATTTCCGCGCAGAAGTTCGTACAAAACGTACGACTGACAATGAACTTTTGATGGCCCATCGCTGGGAGCGAAATCGACACTCCTCCTAGAATATCAAATGAAACTAATACAGATTCATTGCCATAAAAGACATACGGGTTCGCTGTATGTACCTGCCCAAATGGCACCGACGACAGGCAAATAGACCTTGGGCGGCATGGGCTTGTTTCGAGTAGCATTCAGGTATTGGTCGGCGGCGATTGCCATAAGCGTCAGAACCGACATTGAAAGCGTCATGCCCTGTGTGTGAGAGGTCAAGCGGTTGACAATGCATTAACTTTTGAACGGAATGGAACGCACGATACAATTACTCAAACCAGCGCTTCTGACCTGAATCAGAGGCGAGACGCGGCAAAGCGCGCTTCCGAATAGCCAGTCTTTGGTCAATCCGACAGTCGGCGTCACGACGTTGGCATACAGGGCGACAATCAAGTCGCTCAGCGCCAGACTTCCGATGAAGAAGTGGGTCGCCGATCTGACAAGAAAACAAGATTTTAATAGAATTGACCACACATCTTGAACAAGTTTCAAACTTCCTAGCAACTGTTATATTAATTTGGCATGATCTCACAAAAGAACAATTCACGGCAACTTTTTTTGCGCATTCACCAACCTGCGCCTCTTCCATCGTTTCACCACGGCCGCAAGAACAAGCAAGTTGAACACCGTTCCAAATAAGAAAGTGGCAGCAAATAGAAAGGCGAAGACTATCTTCACAGGCAGCAGTGTGGTAATGTCGCCCCACTCGCGCCACAGCACCTTGCTGACGTCCACGCAAGTTGCGTTCATTGTTTGGACGTGAACACTCTATTCTGAAAGTGATACAGGTGCTCTTGATATGGCTGTAGCAGTTGTGACTACCGTCGTGCCTAACACTCCTAACACCGTCAACACTCATATACGTCACGAGCTACGCGCCTTTTAGGGGGCCTCTTTCAACTTATCAGCAGGACAAGCTCCCTCCGGTTCCAAAAGTGACAGAAATTTGCTCGTAAAAGTTTAGAGGAGCGCGTCGCGAGCTTCCAAACGGCGTGTTCGAATACTCATGAAAGAGTGAATACTTTGCGTGCGTTTTCGATTTTAGGGTAACTGCAACTCTCGAAATTCAAATTGTTTTCGATTTGACTTTCGAAACAGCACAAGATCGTCTTTCTACGACTTCTACGAAATCTAAGAGCGTCACGGGCAGACGCACGCACGCACGCATGGACGCATGCCGAGCTCTCGTATACGGTGTCGCCCGGCCACAGCCGGGCAAGACAACCTTTCAAGACATAATTGACTGCTGCCTCTTCCGCCGTCACATCCAATTAGTCAGACGCCAGACGGTACTCATGGGCTGCGGAGGATTGTCTAATATTAGGGCTTTCAAGGTACTAACCCGGTACATCATTGTATGGGCTAGGCTTCCTCCTAGTGTAAGAATAGCCGCGCATTGCGTCAAACGAGAAATCCTTGTGGGCGAAACTTCTTTAGGGTACCCATCGACACCGAGTGACTGCGTGACAAATGCTATCTGACAAGTACATTGGTCAACTGTGACATCAATAGCGCAAAAGTGCAGCACTGTGGTTGAATTCACACCGTGTGCAGTGCTGACGCGGCCCATGTTACCTGGTGTTGGTTTGATAAAATGAGGATTAGCCGGTCTCGCAATAACAAATCGAGTCTACTCTAAACTATCCGAAAGCCCAATAGCTGCGGACGAAGACGCGAATGTGTTCTGCCCAGATGAGCTTCTAACCGAGCGACGGAGTACAAGTCATATTACGCGGCTAGCACTGGCCGACTAATTAAGCTTATGGAATGGCTGCGAAATGCCACTGGAACTGAGGCGTCACTCACTCGACGCAAGTGATATTCCAGAAGGACTGTCTCGTGTTGAGGTTTCCTCACGTCATTAGTAGACCGTGAACGGCGAGGGTCCGAAGTGTCTGTCTACGGCGCGGTGCAAAACAATCCAAATGAGCAGCAGCAGGGGCGGCTGCGCTGACCGCATTGAGGTTTGCTGGCACTAGCGATGCATATAAAAACTAATCCTGAGTTAATTTTTGTTTTTTACCTAGTTAAAAAACTGGAGCTGAGTTACTTTTTGTTTTTTACCTGGTTAAAAAACTCGACCTGAGTTAATTTTTTAATCAAAAACTAGTTTTTTAACTAAGCAGTGAAAAATTAGTTTTTGAACTGCAGTGCTTCAGTCACAAAGTCCGCAAATTGAGTCTTGTCATTCCTGAAAAACCATTTCCGTGGCCAATTTGGCCTATGTCGGAGGTGGCTTGGTAGTAGTGAGACAAGTTTCAGACAAATTTTGGAGAATTACTGACAGTTCTGATGGTCGTAATCAGTCAAAAGCACATTTCTAGTGCGATATAATTAAAAAACTGTTAAAAAACTGGCTGGCTCTAGTTACTTTTTTAAGTGCAGTTAGAAAACTAACCCAAAATTAGTTAATTTTTGTGAGTTTTTTAACAGCTAGTTGGTAAAAAACTCCAAAATTAGTTTAGTTTAGTTTTTAGTTTCGTAACTCTGAGTTTTTATATGCATCGCTAGCTGGCACCCCTCTTAGTTTAATGGCCACCAGATCTGGCTCACGCGACCAGAACGAATGAAAACGCGCAAGAAGACATCGATAGAACTACTGGTGGGGGAAACTGCGTAAGCGTCGTACAATGTACATATATGCCTGGTCGAATACATATTCCCATTCCAAGCTTGGCATAAGGCTAGGCTTCGTCTTACAGACTGTCGAAGGGAGCGCAACAAGTCTAAGTATCTATATAAAGCCGATCTGCAGGGTATTCTCAATCTAAGTTTCCCCTTCCGGTTCTGGCCTATCGGCTGGATGGCCTCGTCACACTCACAGCATCAAAGACCCGAAAACATCACCCACACTCGTCAACTTCCGTGTGGTCCAGTAGAAGGATTGATTGCCAGAGTGCTCAGTCGTGTGCGGATTCATTTGCGAAAGTACTGCCGTCCGTAGGCAGTCGGGCGGGAATAACAGACGTCTTGAGGTGCTACACCACCGCAAAGATTGGCCCAACTTAGAACTTTATTCAGACGCCAGAGTCGTTGTGGCGGCTGAAGACGGAACTGTTACTGTTCCATTCCGAAGGTCATTTGTCTGGCGGCCGAAGGAGGACATTTGCGATCGCACCTAAACTTAGCCAACGCTCATAAAATGGGGCGAAACACCGACGACTCCGCCTACGCTCGCTTACCAACAACAACGGATTACTGTTCGATAAAGTCTTGCTTCGTAACCAAGAACGGCATTGTACGGCAACAGATGTACACGCCACACCGCCACGTCCTACAGTACTCCTACCTAACCTTCCCTCCATATCAAAGTCGTCGCCGCCATCGCCACAGAGCAGGCGGCGGCGGCGGGTAGTCGTCCTCCTCGTCTTCAGCGCTTCTGTGTGGCTGGGCGGTGGCCGTGAAGCGACCACCACTCGACTGCTGCAGTGGAAAGCGCGGCTGCGCAGGCTGCGTTTGCGTGCCTCCGCCGCTGCTTCGAATCGGCGGTACCCCTCCGAACAAACCCCCTCCCCCAAAGGTGGGAGGATGCTGCTGCCCGAATATGGGGGAGGAGGGAGCCCTCCTCTGTATCTGGCTGAGAATCCATGGCTTGAGGGCGGTCAGACGGACATAGACCCCGGGCTTGTACCTCTGGGCGCACTTGTAGCCCCAGGACACGACCCCCTGCAGGTGCCAGAGGCCCCCTCCCGCTGGGCACACCAGGGGGCCGCCGGAGTCGCCCTGCAAGCAGTGGGTACGGTAGCCATGCCATACTACTCTGTCTGTACAACTCGCGATAGCACACCTGACAACTGTCCCTGCCGCCCGCTTCATGGCCAGCGCAAATCATGGTCTCGGCGTGAATTTTCCCGGCGTAAAAGGCGTGACTGTTGCAGCGGTGCGTGTCGATTATTGGGACCATGACCTGTTGAAGGCGGTTCGAGTCCGCCGTTCCTGAAATCGAATCCAATCACACAAAAGCTTCAACCCTAACGGCTACAGTACCCCAAATACCGTACCCTTAGTGCTTCCCCAGCCAGTGACGATGCACTGGGTGCCGGGCGGAGCGTCGTACGACGTCAGACATATGGGCTGTATTGCGTCGGTGATTTTCACCGGACTGCCGAGCCTCGCAATGGCCACGTCGCGCGCGTGGCGCGGCCTGTTGTATCCCTCGTGAACCCTTATCCAGGCGGCCTGCACTTTGATCTCTCCAGCTTCGAAGCCGCCTTTCGTGTGAGAGCCCAGTACGAACTCATAGGCGTAGACCAGACTGAATTCGAGGAAGGATAAGTGAAAGAAGTGAGAGAATCAAAGTGGGCGACAACACGAGCAAATGGCCGGCCAAGTGAAGATCGAAATGGTACAATACGTTTAAAGCCTACCGTATATCCTCCAATAAGCGCCCCTCCCCCTCGAATAAGCGCCCCTCCTAGTGTAAGGTCAAGAAAGTAAGCGCCCCAACCCCTCTCCGATGAGCGCCCACCTCCGGTAAGTGTATACCAGTAGTAGTTACCCTACCATACATGCTCTGTCACGATTTCCAACACAAGATAGGGCAATCTACATGTGTGACAGCACAACGACCACTGGTAGGTGCTGTATTGTGATCGAAACATCAACAGCTTCACTGCAAGATCTATGCGAATGTACACCAATAAGTGACAGTAACTGGATATTTTGGGGAGGTTTTGGCAATCTTGACGGGTCGAGTAAGCGCCCATTCGAATAAGCCCTCCCCCTCTACTCCAATAAGCGACCCACTCCTCCAATAAGGGCCCCTCCTAGACGTAGGTCGAATAAATAAGCGCTAGAGGATTTACGGTACTTCAGACTCGGCGCACTAACTTGGGCTTCTCGAAGCAGTGGGCGGCCGACAACACGTGTAGGTCGTCGATGAGGCTGCCGCCGCAGATGTGCTTGCCGTAGTAGAGAATGCTGACCTGCCAGGGCCAGCTGTGCGGCCTCGCCTCCACCCCTCCTGAATTCGGGTGGAAATGTCAAAATGTTGATTGTTCGATTGTTGTCTATCCGCCTAGCGCAAAGAGGAAAGTAGCTGGCAGAGCCAATCCACAATCCACAACTGCCCCAAGCATGCAGTCTTAGCCGTACTACATTTCCTACACATGTACCAGCGTAGAGAAGCGCGCCAAGCATTCGAAACCCACCCACGATCCGCGCCTCGGAGCGACTCATCTGGCCGGATCGGCTGCCGGACCTGCCGTACCAGGGTGCCGGCGGGTTGCCCGGCATATACCCGGTCTGATGGTGCCCATTACCCGCCCCACAAGTCTGCTGAAAGTTGGCCGGGCTAACCGGAGGAGGGGTGGTGGTGGGCGGCTGATAGAATGGATTCCCAAACATCGGCGCTGGGTCGAGCCAGGAAGGGAAATTCAGCGCTTCGTGAATGTAATTGGGCTCGCTACTCTCCCCTCCGAACAGCCAGGAGAGGTATGGGTCGAAGAGTGACTCGAAGAAGAAGCGCTTGCCTGAAATAGAGATTGAAATTGCGACAATATGTAGGTAGGTCGCTTATCGTCAACTTTGCAATGGTGTACGATTGAATTGAAGCTGAACTTTCACCTCGGCTACCTAACTGTAATAAAGTTCAATTGAAAAATCTTGAAATTTTGCGTAGTCAATTTCTTTTCCGATTACAAGTGCAAAATAGATGTTGAGATGCGTATGATAGGTAGTACCGAAATATTTGGCTACGGTTCGCCATGCGTTTTCCAGAATGCGCAAATTTCCAATTTTGGCAACCTTCCTATATTCAATTCTTCTTTAATTACCATCGTCGCAGGTCAGATTCGTGATGGTCGCTTGCAGGCCGGCGACCCATTCGGGCAGTTTCCTATTGTGCGAGTTATGTGGGGTGAAATGTCCCGACATCAGTTGGCAAGAGTCCGTGCCCTGATTGAACAGGGCGCTGGTGCACAGGGCGAAGGAGTAGCACCTCTGGGCGCAGTCATCCTCCGTCTCGGCTCTGGCGCTTCCGACGAGCGTCTCGAGCTCCGCCCCGCCGTATGTCACCTCATAGCTGAACAGATGCGTGTGCGTGCATGTGTACGTTCGACGCGCGTCGGGAAAAGGGGCCGCTACAGTTACGACACCTAACTGTGGCTGAAACGTCTATTTTATACGTGTGTGCATGGTACGTGCGTGTGTGTATTCGCGTTGACTGCATCGTTTACAACGGACTCACGCTAGTTTCTCTGCAGAGCATTCTCGCGAAGGTAGTTTGGGCCGCGTCCCGGGCCCATCAATGGGCTGGACGAACGGATATGTTGTGGTTGTGGTAGTCGTCGTTGTGGTCGTCGTAGTTGTCGTGGTCGTCGTAGTTGTAGTAGTCGTCGTCGTTGTTGTTGTCCTTCTAGGCTTTGCCCCCTTCCACTTGGTGCAGCGAGCGTCGAAGATGAAAATGTACTCGAATTTGCGCTCGTATTTTCGCCGAGGATCGGTGGGGCGTCTACTCCGTGGCCCGTAGCGTGAGCGGGAGCGACCCCCCAGGCGTTTCCCTTGCCGAAAACGCTCCCACCAGTCTCGCATACCCTGAGGCGAAAGGCGACGTGCTCTGTCGCGCATTCCAGAGAGCCACGCGTGATCAGTCCACGCGACCACGCGCCTTACCGGGAAGACGTAGCTTTCCTTGTTCCTGAACAGCGTGCACTCTCGCTTGACGTGCTGAAACTGGGCCGACTTGCACCGGTGTGGAATGGCGGCGCAACGCTTGGCGCACTCGGCTATTGTGCGCGTTGTCATCATCTCGATTGACCGGCCCGCCTTGTAGTAAACTCCCAAATGGCGGTTGAAGGTCGCCTTGGCGCATTCTGCAATACGCATGCCGCATAGGATTGCGCATAAACGGCTCACGATACTCGTATGCCATACAACTCATGGTAACCAACTTCATTAGAGTCGAACTTCCCTCACCTCTAGTAGCGGCGGCGTCGTCAACCACAGTAACAATCCACACAGCAACCAGCCAGACTTTCAGCACAGTTGAGATTGGAAACATTGTCCAAAGTGTGAGACAGATAGCAACTTTTCAACAACTAGTTGAACGCTGAAGGGGACCTTCAGGGTGGCACTCCGCTTGTTTCGAAGCAAAGCAGACTGTTCGCGTCTCACTACTCGGTAATAATCCTTCACGGAAACGCCAGACTCGTGTTCAGTGTCGCCGACAAAGTTTGAACGTGTTTGGACAAGTTTGAACATGTTTGAACATATTTTGGACAAGTTTGAACATGTTCGGACAAGTTTGGGCATGTTTGGGGCGTGTTCTGACGCCCAGAGAAGGCTAAATGAAACTCAAAACGCAAAACAAACGCCGGATTCGTGTTCTGCGGTGTCAGAAGCCCAGAAACAACTGTCAACTCAATTTTGAAATTTCCACACTGGGACCCAATTTTCGGCCGGCCGGGTTGCGAAATCAGCGTAAAGGCGTCCAAAATCGCAAAACAAACACCGGATTCGTGTTCAGCGTTGCCGAAAACCCCCGAACACACTTTATACTCAATTTCGAAAATTTGACCCCAGGATTCAAAAATTCGGCGCGGCCGGGATACGGTACCTAACAAGTCTCTTTTAAAAAGCGGAGAGGGTTTGAGCTTTGTACTTGTACTGAGCTTGTAGCGAGGCCCTTTCCGTGTTCGTGTAACCTCTCGAGTCTTCTCACGACCTCTCTTATTGAAGTGGTCTTGCTACGCAACATTGGGGTCGCCCGGGTTAAATTCTTTACAGCAAGAAAATGTGTTTTAAAAACTACAATTTAAAAAAGCCACGTCAGGAACTTTAGTTTTGGACGCGTTTTGGCTACTGTAGCGCTATGTTTAAACTTTTGAACCTTTTTGTTGTTAGATTCGTGCTCAGAAGCTCGAGCGCTTCATTTTGATATGCGATTTGACCAAATTCGGTCAACTTTTGTCTTAAAATGGACCCCACTTTGGGATACTGTAGCGCTCGAATTTGAAAACTTGTTTTAGTTTCGACTACTTAGAAGCTAGAGGAGTCCGCGGGCTACTCGACGATGTCTCAAACTCCTTTCTACGACGTCAGGCGAGCGAGTTATAGAGCCTGCGACTATGCCAAAATTACCACTTTCTGACGCGTTTTGGTTACTGTAGCGCTCTGCTTAAACTTTTGAAACTTTTAGTTGTCGAATTCGTGCTCAGGAGCTCGAGCGCTTCATTTTCATGTGCGATTTGACTAGGTTCGGACAAGTTTTGTCTTAAAATGGACCCCACTTTGAGATACTGTAGCGCGCGATTTTGAAAACTTATTTTGGTTTCGACTACTCAGATGGCTAGAGGAGTCCGCAGGCTACTCGACGATGTCTCAAACTCCACCCTACGACGTCAGACGAGCGAGTTATTAAGCCCGAAGCGAGCGTGACCCACGTACGCACGTACGCACGTACGTACGTACGTACGTACGTACGTACGTACGCACGCAGAGCTCTTGATAGGGTTCGCCCGGCTGAGGCCGGGCGAAAAAATGGTCAAGACACTTCGTCCAGACCAACTTTTGACGTAGAACACGTTGCGATTATCTATTTACCGCTAAAGGAACGCTTTCCAAGCCAAATCTCCACCCAAAGTCGAAAATCCGAAATTTCCGCTCGAGACCCGGCACTTTTGGCACAGCGTATCTGAAGAACGGCAAGACCGATTTCGACGATTTTGGTCTCCAATGAAAGGTAATATAATGTTCTCGGACAAGTTAAAACTTGGCGAGGATCCACCGTCGCAAACTCGAGTAACGATTTTTTTAATGCCGGAAAAAAATTTAAAAATTCAAATTTTCTACCGTACTCCCGCGTCGGATCACCTAGAGAGCCCGTTTTGGTCTGGGGATGAAGAGCACCCAAAGGTCTACAACATATCCAAAAATCACCGAAATCGACGCACTTTTGCGAAAGTTATGGCGTCCTGACTTTTTTTTACTTAGTAAAAATTTGAATTTTTGAATTTTCGCAAAATTCTTCCACTACCGGAATTTTCTAGTTTCTTGTCCACCCTGCGCGTCGACTCAACCTATCTAACGCAAAAAACCGCTTGGCGATCCGATTTGTGTAGCGCGAGAAAAGCTGTTAAGATGATTCTGTTCAATCCGACGCCCCCTATAGCACTCCTGCTTTTGCAAAGCGGAGTGCCAATAAAGCAGGCAGCGTGTACAAATGTAGCAATTCTTCCAACCAGAAAATTCAGTTCAGACACTGTAAGTAGTAGTGGACGCTTATCGCGGCCATTTGGAGCAGTGTGTAAGACAGCAAACGCGCAGCCGCAGCGCCCAGAAAGATAGCGAACGCCGCAGAATCGTTACCGCAGCTCCCAATGGTAGCCTTCTTATGACTTGCACGCAATGGGTAATAGAGTGGAGTGGACGCTAGAGATACAACCACTTCGAATGACCTCCCGTCGCGCGGAGGGTGGACGGACGCGCACTCCGCGTCGTTTGCAGCGCGTGTTGTAAAGTGCGTGGGGTGCGTGACGTCAAGATAGCGCGCGCGTGGGTGGCCCTCGTCCAGCGGCGAAATCGAAACGATCTTCACAGCGACTAGCGCGGCGCCATGTTGAGACAATACTTGCTGTAGACAAAGTCCCATGGTTGTAAAACTGCATGCATTCTTTCACCGTAACGGACATTCAGCATTGCTGCAGACTTTGTGCTGGTGAAATTTGGTCTACTCTAACAGTTGACTGTGTGCTCCACTCTAGCAGTGGACTCGGGACTGGTACAGTCCTCGATTGCGATGCGCACCTATTCCGGCAAAGTGCTCAATGGGTGGCCATTTTGTGATTGCACGCTTCTCAGCTTCAGTAGATGTGGTTTGCGTCCATCAAAGCGGATCTATTAGGTAGTCAGTCCATGCATACCATAGCGAGACATAGGGTTTCCAAGCGAAACAAAATTGGACGAGGCTTCACTAGCGGGCCCAGGGGGGGGGGGGCAGGGGGGGCACTGCCCCCCCTTACGGTCCGACCTTTAAGAAAAAATTTTCTTAAACGACACACGAATATCAAAAATTTCGCCTGCGGCGCTATTTTATAAGAGAATTTGGCATTTAGGGACCAAAAATCGCCAAATTTTCGCCTGCGGCGCTTAATTTAGGCAAATTTTTGTGCAGGGAAGGCGAAAAATGTAAAAATTTTCGCCTGCGGCGCAATTTTAAATCTAAATTTAGGGTATCTAGCGGGTTGCAAAGGTCAAATTGTCGCGATTTTTTCGCCGCGCCCCAGCGCGGCGAGTATATATACGGACGCTATTGTCTGTTCGTGTTTCCGTCTGTGTGTGTGTGTGTGTGTGTGTGTGTGTGTGTGTGTGTGTGTGTGTGTGTGTGTGTGTGTGTGTGTGTGTGTGTGTGTGTGTGTGTGTGTGTGTGTGTGTGTGTGTGTGTGTGTGTGTGTCACAAAACTAGACGTGACGGTTAGTGCCACCCGATGGAGTCGAATGCGCTGAGTAACGTGCCGTTGTCCGTTTCTGTTGCTAATTTCCCTATTTCGAGATATTTACAGTTAAAATACAACAAGCTCCGGTATTAAAAAGTTGAGTTTGTATTCTGACTGACATTGCAAAGAGTTGCGTTCTTTCTGCAGAGAGTACGAGAGTTCAACGCCCGCATGCTCCGCTTCATGAGCCCCCGCTTCGCAAGAGGGTATTGCATAGCAATATTGATTTCGCCCGCGATTTGGCTTTTAGAGCGAGAATATCCCTCTTTCAAGCAACGTTTTTAAAAAAGTGACAAAAACTTGTAAAAGTTTTGGCAAACAATTGACAGAGCACAAAACAGCGCACTACGAGCAATGAAACCGTGTCGCACTTCTGCATGTAGCAAACAGCGATCTTAGTGTTAAAATATCGAGAATGGCGTTTTCTGCGGTGCGTGCTTGCGTTATTAAATAATTTATTGCTGCCACGTGAAAGAGCACGCCGAGAGCTTTCACCTGACGTGTCGATTGCTACTCTACGACGTAAGACGAGCGATTTAGAGCCGTTTTGTGCTTTTGCACATTCGAGTTACTGTAACTCGCGAAATTCGAACTTTTGAGTTTCGACCAATGGGAGAGCAAATGATCAGTGAGTCGGGAGCTATCCAAAAAGCTCGAGATCGTCTCTCTACGACGCAAGTTGAGCGCGCTAGAGCGATTTCAGCGTCAAAATGACGAGAATGGCGTTTTCCGCGATGCGTGTTTGCGTAATTGCAAAACGTTTTGCTGACGCATGAAAGAGCACGTCGAGAGCTTTCACCTGACGTGTCGATTGCCGCTCTACGACGTAACACGAGCGAGTTAGAGCCGTTTTGCGTTTTGATTATCGGCTTACTGTAGCGCGCGCAATTCAAACTTTTGAATCTCGACTTCTCTTAGCGGAATGATCAGCGAGTCGAGACCTATCCGTAGAGCCCAAGATCGTCTCTCTACGTCTTTCCAACGCCGAGATCCGAGAGCGTTACGTACGCACGTACGTACGCACGTACGCACGCACGCACGCACGCACGCCGAGCTCTCGTATGGTGTCGCCCGCCTGAGGGCGGGCGAAAAAATGTCAAAAATGACACTTTTATTTACAAGTCGTATCGGCAAACTTTTTGCTGAAATGAAAAGGGCATAAGACGCGATGAATTTGTGACATAGTTTTGGATTTTGGAATTCACGAAATTAGGGATATTTTCAAGGTTTTTGTCAAAATTCCCAAATTTCGACAATTTCAAACAGCTTAAATTTCGAAACTTCTTTGCACGGATGTATCGGGCATAGTCTGCCAAGTATTTATCAAATAGTTTCAGCGAATATAATTAACGAAATTGGGGATAATTTTTAAGGTTTTTGTCAAAATTCTCAAATTTCGACAATTTCAAACAGCTTAAATTTCAAAATTTCTTTTCACGGATGTGTCGAGCATAGTCTGCCAAGTATTTATCAAATAGTTTCAGGTTTTATAATTAACGAAATTAGGTATATTTTTAATGGTATTGTCAAAATTCCCAAATTTCGACAAATTCAAACAGCTTAAATTTCAAAACTTCTTTGCACGGACGTATCGAGCATAGTCTGCCAAGTATTTATCAAATAGTTTCTGATTTTATAATTAACGAAATTAGGGATATTTTCAAGGGTTTTGTCAAAATTCCCAAATTTCGACAAATTCAAACAGCTTAAATTTTAAAACTTCTTTGCACGGATGTATCGAGGATAGTCTACCAAGTATTTATCAAATAGTTTCTGATTTTATAATTAACGAAATTAGGGATATTTTCAAGGTTTTTTCAAAACCGCCAAATTTCGACAATTTTAAACAACTTAAAATTCAAAATATCGTTGCGTGGATGAATCGGGCGTAGTATGTCAAGTAATTATACAGCAGTTTCAGATTTTAGAATTCACAAAATTAGGGATATTTTCAAGGTTTTTTCGCCGCCCCCCAGGGCGGCGAGTATATATACGGACGCTATTGTCTGTTTGTGTGTGTGTCCGTCCGTGTGTGTGTCCGTCCGGAACAACTAGACATGACGGTTAGTGCCACCCGATGGAGTCGAATGCGCTGAGTAACGCGCCGTTGTCCGTTTCTGTTGCTAATTTCCCTATTTCGAGATATTTACAATTAAAATACGAAAATGTCAAAAATGACACTTTTATTTACAGGTCGTATCGAGAAAGTGTTTGCTGAAATGGAAAGGGCATAAGACGCGATGAATTTGTGACATAGTTTCGGATTTTGGAATTCACGAAATTAGGGATATTTTCAAGGTTTTTGTCAAAATTCCCAAATTTCGCCAAATTCAAACAGCTTAAATTTCAAAACTTCTTTGCACGGATGTATCGAGCATAGTCTGCCAAGTATTTAGCAAATAGTTTCAGCAAATATAATTAACGAAATTTAGGATATTTTTGAGGATTTTGTCAAAATCCACAAATTTCGACAATTTCAAACAGCTTAAATTTCAAAATTTCTTTTCACGGATGTGTCGACCATAGTCTGCCAAGTATTTATCAAATAGTTTCAGATTTTATAATTAACAAAATTAAGGGTATTTTCAAGGTTTTTATCAAAAGTCCCAAATTTTGACAAATTCAAACAGCTTAAATTTCAAAGTTTCTTTGCACGGATGTATCGAGCATAGTCTGCCAAGTATTTAGCAAATAGTTTCAGCGAATATAATTAACGAAATTTAGGATATTTTTAAGGATTTTGTTAAAATCCACAAATTTCGACAATTTCAAACAGTTTAAATTTAAAAAATTTCTTTTTACGGATGTGTCGAGCATAGTCTGCCAAGTATTTATCAAATAGTTTCAGATTTTATAATTAACAAAATTAGGGATATTTTCAAGGTTTTTGTCAAAATTGCCAAATATACACAAATTCAAACAGCTTAAATTTCAAAGTTTCTTTGCACGGATGTATCGAGCATAGCCTGCCAAGTATTTAGCAAATAGTTTCAGCGAATATAATTAACGAAATTTAGGATATTTTTAAGGTTTTTGTTAAAATCCACAAATTTCGACAATTTCAAACAGCTTAAATTTTAAATTTTCTTTTCACGGATGTGTCGAGCATGGTCTGCCAAGTATTTATCAAATAGTTTCAGATTTTATAATTAACAAAATTAGGGATATTTCAAAGTTTTTGTCAAAATTATCAAATTATGACAATTTTAAACAGCTTAAATTTCACAATGTCTTTGCGTTGATGCATTGGGCATAGTCTGTCAAGTATTTGGCAAATAGTTTCTGATTTTATAATTGAAGAATTTAGGTATATTTTTTTTAGAATTCCTAAATTTCGACAATTTCAAGCAGCTTAAATTTTAACATATCTTTGTGCACTAAGCCTAAAAGAATAGGGCGTCGTCCCATTTATATCCTTTTCAATAGGGCGTCGTCCCATTTATACCCTTTTCAATAGGGCGTCGTCTCATTGAGACACTTTTATTGCACTGTGTGCCTGCGGCGAATTTCTCTGATCCATTTATGGATCAGTTGCCACAATTATAAGCGCAAAGTGTGCCTGCGGCGAACCTTCTGATCCATATGTGGATCAGGTACCACGAACAAAGACCAATTGCGGCGAAACCCCACCAAATTGTCGACTAAATGTCTAGCGGCACTTCACTGTCCAGTGCACATTATCGCGCACACGCTCTCAAGTTTACACTGATGCCAACGTGGTGCCACAGTTTTTAGACAAAGCTTGTTTTTTCAAGCATGGCAGATTTCGGCAATTTCAAATGGCTAAAACTTAGCAATATTTTTCCATGGATGTGTCTGGCAACGTACGTTTTTGCCACCTATTCAATCGAAGCCGAAACGCGGCAATTCTGTTCACTGTGCGGTTCTGCAATCTACAGCAACGGTACCGAACCCATCCACATTTGTGACCCAAAAGAAAAGGGCGTCGTCCCATTTAGACCCTCTTCATCCCAAAGTGAACTTGCGGCGAACATTCCTGATCCATTTATGGATCAGTACCCAATAATGCGCCTTATGGGCATCGATTGTCCAACAATGGCACAAACTTTCGCTGGAAACTCGAGGTAACTGCGGCGATACTCCCCGAAGAAATGCTCAACTTACTATTCTGACACTCTATGGAATATACTCCTCAAATGCACAAAACACTATACAATGCTAATCAACCATCATCGGGTACCCAGTTTTTACTCTAAGCTTGTTGGCGTTAAAATGGCCTAAAAGTGCGAAATGTTCGCCTGCGGCGCTTTGGAAAAATTTTTGGATTTTGTGCCCCCCCTATCGGAAAATCCTGGGCCCGCCACTGCGAGGCTTTGCCAGTGTTGAAATAATGGGACAGTGGAGAGGTTAGCGACAGCCAGCCACTACTGGTCAACAGCGGAAGATAAAGCGAATTTTCCACCATCTTGCTGGTTGGAACGACTCGCTCCCTACCCGCATCTGCCTCTATGAATGCCAGAGCGAAACCATACTGCCACCGGCGTCGTTATACACCGTATACGTCGAAATGCACACGCATGCGAGAAAATAATCACGAGATTCGCCAAGTGCAAGTTGAATTCTATTCCTGTGCGATGTTACGAAAGTGAACCACGCTACAGTGTAAGTGCGACGTGGTAGGAATGAATTCACAAACGACCGACTAGTGGTTGCTGT
>JASAMZ010003810.1:0-14355 GCA_030248115.1 Linhomoeus sp. GSCO2_2
ACTAGGGTCTATAGCCCGTGGATGACGCATTGCAGCTTCAGAGACTGATGTCGCGCAGCTGACGTGCTGCAGCTTGAGACACCGATGTCGCGCAGCTGACGCGCTGCAGCTTCAGAGACCGATGTCGCGCAGCTGACGTGCTGCAGCTTCACAGACCGATGTCGCGCAGCTGACGTGCTGCAGCTTCAGAGACTGATGTCGCGCCGCTGACGCGCTGCAGCTGCAAACACCGATGTCGCGCACCTGAGGCGCTGCAGCTTCAGAGATCCATGTCGCGCAGCTGATGCGCTGCAGCTTCAAACAGCGATGTCGCTCACCTGACGCGCTGCACCTTCAGAGACCGATGTCGCGCCCGTGACTCGTGCGCCCTGCTTGGTCAGAGGACAAACCGACGTTTTGCGCTTCCCCTGTGCCCGTGACTCGTGCGACGTTCTTGGTCAGAAGACGAAACCCCGTGTTGACGGTGCTTTGACAGTGTGTAAAGCATATTGTTGTCAACTTGGGTCTCACAGCGAACACAGTGTGTAAAGCAAATGGTGCGCAACTTGGGTCTCACAGCGAAGCAAGCCGTACTATGGCGGAATCGTAATCGTTGTTGCGAAGAATAGTGTTCCGAAAACGGCCGAAATTTGCCCGAAAATCGCGAATTTCGGACGATTTAGGCGGCGGCCGAAGACGAAACTTGGGCCAGAAGGTGCAGCGTCGAACGGCGGTTCCGTTGATGCACGGCTCGTCGCGATCCGCCGCCGCAGTCGGAAGTTAGCGCCCAAAATGTGCCAAAAAAACGATATTTTCGGAATTTCGACCGAATTTCGAAGGCGGCCCAAGACCAAACTTCGGCCAGATGGTGCCCGGCGGAAGGCGGTTCCGAAAATGTATAGACGTCCCGGATCCGTCGCCGCTGTCGAGAGATATTTTGTTCACACACAAACAGACAAACACACTGACAGACAGCGCGCGATTAGTAGGGAGGATGGCCGGACAAACAGACAAACAGACACACTCTATGCCGCTTAGTATATAGGATGGTGACACGAACGAGCGATATTTCCATGAAAATGACCAGTAGGCACTCTTTAGTGCTCAGAACGTACTGTGCAGTCGATATTTTCATGAATTTTGTGGAATTTAGTAATTTGCAAAAGTTTTAAAATAGGAGGGGATTCCTTCCAGCCCACGACGGTCAGTTTAAGCTATAGATCTCCAGGATCCATCAACTGTGTCAAGAGAAAATGGCCGGACAAACAGACAAACAGACACACTCTATGCCGCTTAGTATATAGGATGTGGTTCTGAGGCATTTCTGTGTCAGTTTCAGTTGCTTCGGAAGTTCAACCACAGAATTCGCGCAATTTTTTCGACATATTCAAATTTACAGCGATTACCACAAATTTTAATTTGAACAATCAACCAGAACGAAACGTCAAACGACGAACACAACAAGCTTTGTGTTTAACTGTGGCACCACGTTGGCATCAGTGTAAACTTGAGAGCGTGTGCGCGATAATGTGCACTGGATAGTGAAGTGCCGCTAGACATTTAGTCGACAATCTGGTGGGGTATCGCCGCAATTGGTCTTGGATTTGTTCGTGGTACCTGATCCACATATGGATCAGAAGATTCGCCGCAGGCACACTTTGCGCTTATAATTGTGGTGACTGATCCATAAATGGATCAGAGAAATTCGCCGCAGGCACACAGTGCAATAAAAGCGTCTAAATGAGACGACGCGCTATTGAAAAGGGTATAAATGGGACGACGCCCTATTGTAAAGGGCATAGATGGGACGACGCCCTATTCTTTTGGGCTTAGGGCCTGAAATTGTCGAAATTTGGGAATTTTGACAATACCCTTGAAAATATCCCTAACTTCGTTAATTATAAAATTTGAAACTATTTGCTAAATACTTGGCAGACTATGCTCGATACATCCGTGCAAAGAACTTTTGAAATTTAAGCTGTTTGAAATTGTCGAAATTTGGGGATTTTAACAAAACCCTTGAAAAAATCATAAATTTTGTTAATTATAAAATCAGAAACTATTTGCTAAATATTTGGCAGACTATGCCGGACACAACCATGTGAAGAAATTTTGAAATCTAAGCCTTTTGAAATTGTGTATATTTGGCATTTCTGACAAAGACCTTGAAAATATCCCTAAATTCGTTAATTATAAAATCTGAAACTATGTGCTAAATACTTGGCAGACTATGCCCGACACAACCATGTAAAGAAAATGTATAATTTAAGCCGTTTGAAATTGTCAAAATTTGGGAATTTTGGCAATACCCTTCAAAATATCCCTAATTTCGTTAATTATAAAATTTGAAACTATTTGCTAAATACTTGGCAGACTATGCTCGATACATCCGTGCAAAGAAAAGTTGAAATTTAAGCCGTTTGAAATTGTCGAAATTTGGGGATTTTGACAAAATCCTTGAAAATATCCTTAATTTCATTAATTATATTCACTGAATCTATTTGATAAATACTTGGCAGACTATGCTCGATACATCGGTGCAAAGAAGTTTTGAAATTTAAGCTGTTTGAATTTGTCGAAATTTGGGAATTTTGACAAAAACCTTGAAAATATCCCTAATTTCGTGAATTCCAAAATCCGAAACTATGTCACAAATTCACCGCGTCTTATGCCCTTTCCATTTCAGCAAAAACTTTGCCGATACGACTTGTAAATAAAAGTGTCATTTTTGACATTTTCATATTTTAATTGTGAATATCTCGAAATAGCGAAATTAGCAACAGAAACGGACAACGGCACGTTACTCAGCGCATTCGACTCCATCGGGTGGCACTAACCGTCATGTTTAGTTGTTTGACACAGACAGACAGACACACACACACACACACACGAACAGACATTAGCGTCCGTATATATACTCGCCGCCCTAGGGGGCGGCGAAACAAGCTGTGTGTGTAAAAAGTTCAACCTATACTTTGTGTCTGTCAAATTTTGGTGAACAGCATAGTGAACTTTGTACACATCGTTAGCCGCATCTGGAGAAAGTGTCTTGAGAATGTGTACCTTAATGCCAAGTGCACCTATCCCCACGATACGGTTGTCTGTACAGCTGATCTGAAGCTCAGTGATATCGCCGCGTTCGCTATATGTTATCGGCATGATACGACGCCGTTTATCTGATGTTTCCTACCTGTGTGAAAACGTCACACCCAACAAAGAACTTGCCAAAGTTTGGTGCGAGCGACTTCCTGTTTTCAGTGAACGCATTTCTGTTTCCGAGTGCACATTCATCAATAAGCAGCTGTTCTGGCCATCAGACGAATATCTCGATTTTGAAATTTCTTAAATTTTAATTCCAAATATTTTGTTGATTTATGGAATTTTGAAAAATAATCACCTATTTCTATTAAATTCCACATTTGCAAAAAATTTCTTTTGCGTTACAAATTATCCGCAGTCTATACTCTTTCCATTTCTGAAGAAATTTCGCCGCTATATCATCAGGTGAAAAAGTCCATTTTCGACATTTTCATATTTTGATTCAAAATATCTCGAAATTGTAATTTTGAAAAACTTTAAAAACTATGTCACAAATTCTTATCGGCATACGACCTTTCCATTTCTGCATTCACATTCGTCATTAAATGACTTTGTATTTTAGTCAATTTATGCAATTTCGACAAATAACCGCGTATTTCTGTTAAATTCCACATCTGCAAAAAAATTCTTTTGTGTTACAAATTATCCGCGGTCTATGCTCTTTCCATTTCTGAAGAAATTTCGCCGCTACCTCATCAGGCGAAAAAGTCGATTTTCGACATTTTCATATTTTAATTGTAAATATCTCGAAAATGCGAAATTAGCAACAGAAACGGACATCGGATCCGTGCTCAGCGACCTCGACTCTACTTGACCACATATGTCACGGTATTTTACTTCGGTGCCACGAACGGACGGACGGACACACAGACAGACCAGACAGACAGACGGACAGACAGACATTGTCATCCGTATATATACACCTCGCCGCGCTGAGGCGCGGCGAAAAAACGAGAGAGTATTCACTCAGTACAATCATGCATCTTCACAAGATCGGAAAACACCATGAGCATGGTATGTACAAGATCGATCTACCGTGCGCAGCGGATATTTTCGGAATTTCGACCGAATTTAGGCGTCGGCCGAAGACCAAACCAAAACTGGTCGATTCCCCGTCGGAAGGCGGTTCTTTTCGGCCCGGGATCGCCGGGATCCGTGTCCGAAGTCGGGAGTTATCGTTCAGACAAACAAACAGACAGAGATCGCGCGATTATTGTAGGCATGGCTCAGTATGGCACATGCGCTTGGGTCAACGTCCTACTCTGATATCTCTCTGGCATTCCCATTCTCCAACCGAAAGCCTCAGTGAAACAACAGCCGGACAGCAGCAGCTCGAGTACACATGGTATGAGGCCTGTACAGTCATGAATCCCACGCATCGCTGCCGATCACAGAGTTCAAGGGGGCCGGCCTGCCTCAGAAGAGCATGAACCAGACGCTGGAGGCGCCGTCCTTCCATCGGTTGTCGTCCTTGACGACCATCTTGCGGCACATTGGACAGATGCGCTCCTTGTCTAGCCAGGTGGTCACGCACTCCTCGCAGAATATGTGGCCGCACTTCAGCTGGAACGCACAACGATAGAGACATTCACCCTTATCACGACAATCAACAAGAGAGACAACGGAAGGCGCCTGGCGCACCATGAGCGGCGCTCCCACGAAGCTTCCCGAGAAGCAGATGGCGCAGCCGGCGCTGTCGTTGCGGCTGAGCTGCTCTCGCGACGGCCGACTGCCGTAGTCGTTGCTGACGCAGAGTCGACTCAGGCTGACGACCCAGTTGGAGAGGAAGGGTTTGAGAAGCAGCACCTAGTGTGCAGTGTGTGTTTGACGACTGTCGATGTGTAATTGGCATGACTGCACAACAGAGTTTTAAGCGAGCTTTCGACCCTCGTTCGGGGCCGTCATCAGGCACTGAAACAGCAATGACGTACAGTACATTTTCGATATATCACGTCAGTCACAACGCGCGCGCCACCTAAGCAACTACACTCGAATGGCTGAAGCTGCCTAAGTGGTTCAGTCAGTTGTTATCGCCTGGCTTGGGAGCGCAGGCAAGCGATGCGTCACAGTCTGCCAAATCTGATTGAGGTTTCTGCCCCTATTTCTGTTGAGGGCAGATCTTGTGCCCAGATTGAAGTTCTCGATGCACCTAGCGCCCCCCTGAGCGATCAGGAGCGCTTCCTTCAGCTCTCTTAGCTCAGAGCCCTTCTCAGACGTCAGCACCTTGACTTGGTCGAAAGCCGGTTGATGGTCTGGCGCCTGGTGGTGGCAGAAGGCGCGCACGCCGCTGACCCAGTCACTGCAGTGCTCGCGCACACGCACATAGAGGGGCCTGCCCGTCTGGACCAACGTAGAGCTGGCCACAGCTGCAATTCACACAGTAGACTACGTTCGGCCGCCTCTCTTCAGGGAGCACGTCTTTGTTGTTGCCCAGTTCGCTCTTCGCGCTCCTGGTGCTGCGTGGGACAAAGCGGATGCCCACGGACCTGCCCACGCGCTGTAACTGACTAAACAGGCCTTCCACGAAGGGTAGGGACACCGTAGCCAGTGGACGCTCTTTGGTGGGAGGAGGCTCTCTGCTGTCGCGTTGCAGGATGGGCGCCATGGCCCGCTGAATCGTCCTGCCGGAGAAGCCATGCTCGGCAAAGAGGCGCCTGATGAAGTGCAGTTCATTATGCAGTAGATGGTCGGTGGAGCAGTGGCTACGCGCGCGATGCGTCATGGCTTTGATGGCCGCCAGCTTGTGGGAGAAGTGCTGGTAGGACGCCATGGAAATGAAGCTGTGGCTGTTGCAGAATTTGCGATATACCGAAGTGGTCGCAGTGGGCGTCGCGCGTTCGACCATCACATCCAAATAGGGCAGGCGTCCATTTTGCTCCCTCTCCATGGTGAACTGGATGTCGTGGTGCTGAGAGTTGAAGAACTGGAAAACATTCCCCAGCTCAGCGCTCCCATGCGGCCATACCAGGAAGCAGTCGTCCACATAGCGCGTGTAGAGTTTGGGCTTCAGAGGGGCTAACTCCAAAGCTCTCGACTCCAGCCAGCCCATAAAGAGGTCAGCGACCACTGGGGAGGGAGATTTGTCCATAGCCAGTCCCTGACGCTGACAAAGGTGTTGTTGAGGCAGAGGCGTAGCAGCCGACCGACGTCCTGTGCGCCAAGGGTTGTTGGCAGCCCTGCCGCTGTGGCCATCATGGTCTCAATCACCTGGCAGCTCTCCTCCACGGGGACTTTCGTGAAGAGAGAGACGACATCAAAGGAGGCTATGATGTCGCCCTCCTCCAGTTCAACCACCTGCAGGCGACGCAAAAAGCCATAGCTGTCACGCAGATTATGGGGTGGTCTGGGTAGCATCTGGATGACTTTGGTGAGATGGCGGCACAGAGGTGCGTCAGGTGTCCCATAGGGTCCCAAGCGGAAAATACGAATTTTCGACTTTGTAAATTTTTGAGTTGGAAAGCGTGTCTTTAGCGGCAAATTTGATTATTGCAACGTGTTCAGCGTCAAAAGTTGGTCTAGACGAACTGTCTTGACCATTTCTAGGTACCGTATCCCGGCCGCGCCGAATTTTTGAATCCCGGGGTCAAGTTTTCGAAATTGAGGTTTCACTTGTTTCGGGGGTCTTCGACGACGCTGAA
This sequence comes from Linhomoeus sp. GSCO2_2, assembly GCA_030248115.1. Lineage (NCBI taxonomy): Eukaryota > Metazoa > Nematoda > Chromadorea > Monhysterida > Linhomoeidae > Linhomoeus > Linhomoeus sp. GSCO2_2. Next base: position 6,717 of record JASAMZ010003810.1, read on the forward strand.
CACGAATCCGGTGTTTGTTTTGCGATTTTGGACGCCTTTACCCTGCTTTCGGCACCCGGCCGGCCAAAAATTGGGGTCCGTGGTCGAATTTTCAAAATTGCGTTGACAGTTGTGCCTGGGCTTTCTGACGCCGCAGAATGCGAATCCGTCGTTTGTTTGGCGATTTGCGGTGCATTTAAGCTGATTTTGGCCGAATACTCACGCTCTGTAAAATTTCGCGAAATTCCGAACATACCGTCCGCCATTGATTTTGCTGCGCCTATGTACAGTACGCCGTCAATATAAGACGCGCTGAGAAAGGCGTCTACGCACGCGCAATCGAACCGAGTTGTAGGAGCGTCGTACTGTAGCACTAGTGCCACCGACGCCGTCCACCCCAGCGGGGGAGCCCCCGCTGTGTAGCGTATGTAGATAAGGCGCTCCTGTACAATTGGGGCGTCGCTGGCATTCTACATACATTGTGAGTGGCTATAGAGACAGTCAGCGGTCAGTACAGCCTGCTCCAACGCGTCACTTGCGCCACATCGGCACTTGCTGGAGGTTCTGTGCCCCCGTCTGCTAAAACAATCACGCGGAGTGCCTATCTGACACTCGAGGAGTGTCACGTATCACTTGTTGGAATGGCCAACAAGCTGTGTGTGTAAAAAGTTGAACCTATACAATGTGTCTGCCAAACCTTGGTGAACAGTATAGTGAACTTTACACACACCATTAGCCGTATCTAGAGAAGGTATGTATCTTGAGAACGTGTGCCGCAAACCAAGTGCAGCTATTCACACGATACGGTTATCTGTACAGCTGATCTAAAGCTCAGTGATATCGCCGCGTTCGCTACATGTTATCGGCATGATACGACGCCGTTCATCTGAAGTTTTATATCTGCGTGAATAGGCCACATCGAACAAAAAAACTTGCCAAATGTTGGTGCAGTCGTTCTCTACCAGGAATTCCGTTTGATTTGTACGTATTTCTGCGTTGACATTCATCAATGAACAACAGCCTTGGCAATTATGGAATTATGGCATTTCTATCAAAATTTTGAAAATTGCTATCAAATTTAACGTTCGCAAGGATTTCTCTTGTTATACTAATTATCCGTTGTCTATGTGCTTGCCATTTCTGAAGAATTTCGTCGCTAGTTCATCAGGTGAAAAAGTCGATTTTCGACATTTTGATAAATAATCGTGTATTTCTGTTAAATTCCACTTTTGCAAAAAATTTCCTTTGTTTATACAAATGATCCGCGGTCTATGCTCTTTCCATTTCTGAAGAAATTTCGTCGCTAGCTAATCGGGTGAAAAAGTCGATTTTCGCATTTTCGTATTTTAATTGTAAATATCTCTAAATTGCAATTTTTCAAAACTGTAAAACCATGTCACAAATTCTTATTGGCGTGCGACCTATCCATTTCTGCATTCGTATTCGTCAATAAATGACGTTACATTTGTGTCACTTTATGGAATTTTGATAAATAATCGTGTATTTCTATTAAATTCCACATCTGCAAAAAAACTCCTTCGTGCTACAAATTATCCGCGGTCTATGCTCTTGCCATTTCTGAAGAAATTTCGCCGCTAGCTCATCAGGCGAAAAAGTCGATCTTCGACATTTTGAAATTTTAATTGCGAATATCTCGAAAATGCGAAATTAGCAACAGGAACGGACACTGGATCCGTACTCAGTGACCTTGACTCTACTTGACCACATATGTCACATATCTTATTTCGATGCGCGGACAGACAGACAGACAGACACACACACACACACACATTGTCGTCCGTATATATACACCTCGCCGCGCTGAGGCGCGGCGAAAAAATACGCTAAAAATCGTCGTTAATTGGTCAAAAACACGCTAATTTGAGCATAAATAGACGAAATATGTACATAGTGCCCAGGCAAAAAAATTGAAAAGAAAACTACAAAAAATACAAAATTTCTGAAATTTCCGGATTTTTTCCCGATTTTCGGATGCCCCCCTTCCGTCCCCCCCCCCGCCTGCACCTATGGCGACCTTCTCCTTCTCTAGGTTACGGTCAAGACAACATACCCTAGCGGCTCGTGTTTTCCTCACAGAAGGCGGAAACGCACCGTTCTCGACCTCTCGCACTGGTTCTGGTCGAAGGAGTCCTTGGGGGCGGAGATGCCCACCTTGTCGCGGATCTTCTCGCTCAGGTTGCGCAGAACCACCATGCAGGAGTTGACACGGCCGCGCACCAGGCAGATGCGCTCCTGCGTCCCTGAAGTGGGCGCGAATACATGCAGTAAGATGTTGACGCCCCCGAAGACATGTCAGCTTTGAATCCATAGGTGCGATTGCTCCCGAGGCTAGGGTGGGGGGGGGGGGGTGAGACCGAGATTGGGGGGGGGGGGGGAGGGGGATAACAACAAATCGCGTTCTTGGACCGCTCCAAAAACAGTCAAAATGACTAAAAAATTGCCGCACGCACATTTTGATCAATTTGAAAGCAAATTGTGCCAAAACGACTCAAAATGGCACCGCAGGCGTAAAAGTTTGCTAATTTTAGGTCCATTTTGGGCAATTTCCTGATTTTTTAGGGGGGGGCACCTGGACCCCTCATGCGCATCGTATGATTCGCTCCTCATTGAAGACCACACGCACCGGGATAGATCTCGTTGTTGGAGGACATCTTGATCTGGCAGCGCGACTCGTTCTTCATCTGCTTCATGCCCTCCCCTCCCTTGCCGATGATCGCCCCGACGGCCGCCGACGGGATCAGCATCTTGATCATCACCTCCTCGTCTGCAATGGAAAGGAAGGAGAATAATCGAACAAACGCCCTTCTTTCAAACACTAATCACTATAATCAATCAATTGTGCGAATTGAGAAAACACACAGACAGACCCGAAGAAGAGAGGTGCTGATCGGGGTTGCCGATGGTGCTCAGGTTCGAGCGCTTCTTTGACGACGAGTAGCCGCCGTCGTCCGAGTAGCCACGGATTTCACTCGGGAAATCAGTCGTGGCGGCCTGGTTCCTCCCAGTGACCTAGCCTTTTCCATCTGTCTGGTGTGCTGGTCTGTCTGGCAGGGCATCAGAGAGAACAAAGAGCTACAATAGGTACCGTCAAGTGGGGTGAGAATGACGCACGTGGGGCGACTATGACGAGGAAAATAAAATGTTTAGCGGAGGTATAGGTCTTGACTAGAAGTTCAGAGGAGCATAATTTTGAGTATGGGTATGTCTCCCTGCTAGTACTAATCACTGACAAAACTTTAGTCCCATGTCTGACCCATGGCTCAAGTTATGGGCTGAAAACTGAACGAAATGTTGAATAAAGGTCGCGCAAACTTCGTTGTTGCTCATGACAGATGCCACACTGGCAGCTGATCTTTTGATTGAATGCGCGCAGGATATCAGAGCAACTGTCAGCAAAATCTGGATAAAGTCAAAACTTTACAGTCCACAGCAATTTCAATTTTTGTGCAGTTTGACACAGTTTTGGGGCGACAATGACGGCCGCGTAAACAATCTGGAAAGACGCCCCCCTTCCTTCTCGGGCCTCCGCGCGCGCGCGCCTCCGCTGGTCACTTCATTAGGTTGCCTTCTAGGCCGCGCAAGTGAGAAGTATCCAGTGTTCCGTAACACCTCTCGCTGCGCTTTCCCCTGCCCACTGGCGTATTTAGCGAAAGGGGCTATTGTCCACTATGTGTGTGTGTGGGGGGGGGGGGGGGGGGGGGGGGGGGGGGGGGGGGGGGCAGAAATGGATGAGTGGGGAGGGATATGGTTGCCCCGGTCCTCCTCTATCTCCACGATAGAACGGCACCAGTATCGACGTGAGAATACCAATTGCGTGCCGAGGCAAGTCCGTCTAATGCCAAGGCGCTAGCGCAAACTGCCGGCCGGCGAAGTTGCCTTTGAAAGCGGACGGAAATGGTTCGAAAGTACGTACCAAAGCCAGGCGCGAGATCCTACCTAAAAGGAGATATTGCTAGCGCCGTCAGTGCAATGAAGAAAGGAATGAGCCTGACACAAGCAGCCGAGAAATTCAAAATGTCTCGGGAAACTTTGAAGAAACGGTGGGAGGGCAAAGACGTCAAACCCCCTGGCGGCCAGCCTATCTTCTCCAAACTGGAAGAAGAATACTTGGTGGAGTTTGTGTGCCAGCTGTCTGACTGGAACCACCCGCGAACTCCAATGGATCTCAGAGTAGCGGTCAAGCTCTACCTGGACAGTAAGGGAGTCCAGATAACAAAATTCAAGGTACTACATTAGATCGTTTCATGGCATAGTGTGTCGACCAGATTATTGGTACCATCTGAATGGCCATCAAATCACAGGGATCGGTTGAGTATTGCGGTCGTAGGCCCCGATCAAAAAAATGGCTGAAATTTTGGCCGACTCCCAGACGGCCGAGCTCTACTGGTGCAGGCTGGAGCGCCAATCGAAGTGATTCGGTCTAGATAGACCACCATAGGGTGAATAAATGTGTAAAACATTTCATCTTTCTAGGTTGTATGGTTCTTGAGATATGGATGCACAAAGGTCAGATCCGGTACCAATCCGGTTCTTGGCTCAAGACGGCCGAGCTCTACTGGTGCAGGCTGGAGCGCCAATCGAAGTGATTCGGTCTAGATAGACCACCATAGGGTGAATAAATGTGTAAAACATTTCATCTTTCTAGGTTGTATGGTTCTTGAGATATGGATGCACAAAGGTCAGATCCGGTACCAATCCGGGGCTTGGCTCAAGACGGCCGAGCTCTACTGGTGCAGGCTGGAGCGCCAATCGAAGTGATCCGGTCTAGACCACCATAGGGTGAATAAATGTGTAAAACATTTCATCTTTCTAGGTTGTATGGTTCTTGAGATATGGATGCACAAAAGTTGAAACCGGTACACGCACAGATCTCGGCTCACTTACGCCGAGCTCTAACGGTGCAGGCTGGGGCGCCAATCAAGGTGATCCGGTCTAGACAACCATAGGGTGAATAAATGTGTAAAACATTTCATCTTTCTAGGTTGTATGGTTCTTGAGATATGGATGCACAAAGGTCAGATCCGGTACCAATCCGGTTCTTGGCTCAAGATGGCCGAGCTCTACTGGTGCAGGCTGGAGCGCCAATCGAAGTGATTCGGTCTAGGTAGACCACCATAGGGTGAATAAATGTGTAAAACATTTCATCTTTCTAGGTTGTATGGTTCTTGAGATATGGATGCACAAAGGTCAGATCCGGTACCAATCCGGTTCTTGGCTCAAGACGGCCGAGCTCTACTGGTGCAGGCTGGATCGCCAATCGAAGTGATTCGGTCTAGATAGACCACCATAGGGTGAATAAATGTGTAAAACATTTCATCTTTCTAGGTTGTATGGTTCTTGAGATATGGATGCACAAAAGTTGAAACCGGTACACGCACAGATCTCGGCTCACTTACGCCGAGCTCTAACGGTGCAGGCTGGGGCGCCAATCAAGGTGATCCGGTCTAGACAACCATAGGGTGAATAAATGTGTAAAACATTTCATCTTTCTAGGTTGTATGGTTCTTGAGATATGGATGCACAAAGGTCAGATCCGGTACCAATCCGGTTCTTGGCTCAAGACGGCCGAGCTCTACTGGTGCAGGCTGGAGCGCCAATCGAAGTGATTCGGTCTAGATAGACCACCATAGGGTGAATAAATGTGTAAAACATTTCATCTTTCTAGGTTGTATGGTTCTTGAGATATGGATGCACAAAGGTCAGATCCGGTACCAATCCGGTTCTTGGCTCAAGACGGCCGAGCTCTACTGGTGCAGGCTGGAGCGCCAATCGAAGTGATTCGGTCTAGATAGACCACCATAGGGTGAATAAATGTGTAAAACATTTCATCTTTCTAGGTTGTATGGTTCTTGAGATATGGATGCACAAAGGTCAGATCCGGTACCAATCCGGTTCTTGGCTCAAGACGGCCGAGCTCTACTGGTGCAGGCTGGAGCGCCAATCGAAGTGATTCGGTCTAGATAGACCACCATAGGGTGAATAAATGTGTAAAACATTTCATCTTTCTAGGTTGTATGGTTCTTGAGATATGGATGCACAAAGGTCAGATCCGGTACCAATCCGGGGCTTGGCTCAAGACGGCCGAGCTCTACTGGTGCAGGCTGGAGCGCCAATCGAAGTGATCCGGTCTAGACCACCATAGGGTGAATAAATGTGTAAAACATTTCATCTTTCCAGGTTGTATGGTTCTTGAGATATGGATGCACAAAGGTTGAAACCGGTACACGCACAGATCTCGGCTCACTTACGCCGAGCTCTAACGGTGCAGGCTGGGGCGCCAATCAAGGTGATCCAGTCAAGACCATAATAGGGTGAACAAATGTGTAAAACATTTCATCTTTCTAGGTTGTATGGTTCTTGAGATATGGATGCCCAAAGGTTGGAACCACTACAGTATGACATTATGACGAAATCGTAAATTCGTATAGTCGATGTTAAAATGAATGGTAGAGTGGTGATATGTATTGGAGGTGTTGTGGGTGGACTCTAGAAGCGTGGTGGGTGGCAGAATGACATTATGACGAAATCGTAAATTAGTATAGTTGATGTTAAAATGAACTATAGAGTGGTGACATGTATTGGAGGTGTTGTGGGTGGACTCCAGAAGGGTGGTGGGTGACAGAATGACGTTATGACGAAATCGTAAATTCGTATAGTCGTATAGCTGTCTGTGCATCCAACCTCCTGAGGCCAGACCTGTCTGTGCATCCAACCTCCTGTGGCCAGACCTGTCTGCGCATCCAAGCTCCTATGGCCAGACCTGTCTGTGTGCATCAAACCTCCTGTGGCCAGACCTGTCCGTGTCCCCGTAGCTACAACAGCAATCCTTTCAAAGCAGACCTGTCTATGTTGCCTCTCAGCAAACCCGCTCTATGCCTCCCCCCCCCCCCCCTGAAGGTGTCCACTCTGTGGACATGGACAGGGTGTGTATTTCAGGAAAGTTCCCCCCTGCTGGGGGGTAAGGACAGGTGAATTTGTTCGTCCTTGTGAAGACTGATGATGAACAGGCTGTGTATCTCAGATGACTTCGCGGGCCCTCTACTACACGAACAAATTCAGCGTGCTCTGTACATGGGTGCCCAACTCTCACTAAGTTATGGGTCTCTGTGTTTGTCGTTTGTGTACTGCACTGCAAATCGCTTACCCAGCATTAGTGCAGAATGTGCATTTACCAACGTTAATACCTCCAGAAGCTCTGTTAGCAGGTGAGGCCATCTACTTGCATGCATGGCTGAGCGGTCAAAGTGGGAGTTAGCCATGGGGTCCGTCACCCTTGCGTACGTTGCGCTGAGTGCGGACATTGTGTTGTGTAAAATGCGGTGGCAGTTACTGAAGCCACACACGCGTGTTGATAGTGGCAGAGTGCGTTTGCCGCATGTACGTTGTGCGTACGTGATAAGCTCCGTGCGTGTGAACAGAGCACGCTGAATTTGTTCGTGTAGTAGAGGGCCCGCGAAGTCATCTGAGATACACAGCCTGTTCATCATCAGTCTTCACAAGGACGAACAAATCCACCTGTCCTTACCCCCCAGCAGGGGGGAACTTTCCTGAAATGGCACATGCGCTTGGGTCAACGTCCTACTCTGATATCTCTCTGGCATTCCCATTCTCCAACCGAAAGCCTCAGTGAAACAACAGC
>JASAMZ010003811.1:0-40470 GCA_030248115.1 Linhomoeus sp. GSCO2_2
CCATTGTCTGATGATTTTTGTAACAACTCATCAGACATATCCATCAGACAACACAATCACACATTGGACAAAAGACAAATCTAAATTATTGTCCGACTTCAGCAATAATGGGTTAGTGGATGGCTATGCATGCACTTGCCCATCTAGTAAAACTGGATAAGATTTCAGCATTTTGAGTTTTTGTGGGCCTCTGGCCAGTAACACCAGTGTCACTGTCAACTTTGCATGAACATCGACCAGCTCCCTCTTGCTTTGTAGTTAGGATTCCCTAGAGGATCACTTAGGATGCACACTGAGATTCACTAAAAATTCACCAGGTATTGGCTAGGATTTGGTTATAATCTCCACGGATTTGCTAGGATCACAAGAAGAGTGAATCAACTCTGTTGAGCATGACTATGAAAGACCAGCATCGAATGTGGGTTGCAGAATACAATCTCAAAAAGATGACCCTTGAAAAATTTGTCTGCTGACTGTGACCACGAAATATGCACATCAATCCTTGTCTGCAGACTGCACTTCAAAAGGACAACCCACAAATTTTTTCTGCAGACCCGAACACGAAAGATGTGCATCAATCCTTGTCCGCAGACCGCACTCGCAAAATGATGACTGTCGAGTCTACCTTAGGTACACAAAAAATTTCGTTGAAAATGTGAACCATTTTAGTCCCCGTGTTGGATAAAGGGATAGCCGACAGACGCGCCGATTTGTATGGCGTGCGCTGTTGAGTGTAGCCGTGCGCACCGCAGCTCCTGTTTGAAACTACGCCTCATAACTGCACACTCACTTTATGTTACCATGTATGCGTGGCGCCAGTATCGTTTCCGCCATTCACACAGGGACTAGGTATCTTCAGCGAACGAAACCGCCACCCAGACTTCCACAATTGCGATCGCTATTGGTCTTTTACCATATGCTTTCGACTCTGTGTGAAACGTTTCTCGACTTGCGGAGCAGTATCACCCAACTGCGCAACCGCCCAACGTCAAAAGACTGCATGCCCTGGCCCTCACTCCTCCGACCACGCAAATCCCATTACCGCGCAAGTTGTACGCCTGATTGACGGGGCACATTGGGTCTGTGCTGGGCGTCTGGTCTCCGCGAAAAGGGGTGGGTGCATGAGCGCGGCACCCATTCCCGAGAAAGGGTGCGTGCGTGTGCGCGTGCGCTACCGGCAGCATGTCCGACATGTCTTGCGCAAGAGTGGGGGTGGCGCCCTTCTTATTGTTGTTGCATGCACTGTAGAGGTTCAAACAGACGCCCGAGCCCGAAGCCCGGCCCGCCTGGGCGGGGTACCTGGGGGGGGGGGGGGGGGGGGGGGTATGGGGCGTACACTTTCGGCTAGGGGGGGTATGGGGGGGTACACTTTCGGCTAGGGGGAGGGCTTACTCCCCCCCCCCCCCCCGGTTACACGTATGGTTAATGCGTAGTGCTTATGCCATCACGTCGAAGGAGACGCGTTGTATGCATGTAGGTACATACCCGTACACAAGTAAACCAAATGCAAACTTATATAGATCAAGTAAGAATGTAGCAATTACAGCAATTTTTACACATGTCACAGCCCAATATGTGCTGTGATTTGTGTTACAATTTTGCGGCGATCGTATGCGCGTAGCACCTACGCAGCCGCACTGAACGAGACGCAATTTCGCGCCGTTTCCTGCAGCTTCGTAAAAGTAGACATTCGTTGACGTGGAGCTGTATGTGCTACGCTTCTCCGATTCAGCTAGAATTTAAACACAATATACAAAAGAGTATGGCCTTCGTTTTCTCCAAGTTTCATTGTTATCGACTCACTAAAACTCGAGTTTCTCAAATTCCCCTGGCAAAAAAAATTTCTGGGCGTGGCAGGCTGATGCGAGATTTAAAACGGGCCAGGGCGGGCTGCCGGGAAAAATTCCGGGCCCGGTCGGGTGGGCCGATGGTCCCAGATTGGCCGGGCCAAAAATTTCGGCCCGTTTGAACCTCATATGCACAGGGGTGGAGTGGCGCCCAGGTTTGGAGTGGCGTCAGAATCACCAGTTTTGGACTCGTTTTGGTTACTGTAGCGCTATGTTTAAACTTTTGAAACTTATTGTTGTTAGATTCGTGCTCAGGAGCTCGAACGGTTCATTTTGATATGCAACTTGACTCTATTCGGTCATCTTTTGTTTTAAAATGGACCCCACTTTGGCTGTAGCACTCGAATTTGCAAACTCACTTCAGTTTTGAATACTCAGATGTCGAGAGGAGTCCGTGGGTTACCCGACGATGCCCCAAACTCCTCACTGCGACGTCAAACGAGCGAGTTATTCAGCAAGAAGAGAGCGTGACAAACGTACGTACATATGTATGCACAAACATATGCACGCATGCCGAGCTCTTGACATGTTTCGCCCCGCTGAGGTAGGGCGAAAGAAGGGGTGGGGAACTGTGTAATTTTCCCGAAACACCCATGATGCAAACCCACTCCCCAAATGTGCAACTACTGAGATGCCAAGTTGCATGCTCCATACCTGTATAGCCATACTGGTCATGCAGTCCCCACATAAGCTGCCCCCTTGCTCAGTGAAGTAGCATTGAGGATGGCCCTTCGTCATGTGCAGCAGAAATGTCTAGCTTTCAACTCCTCCATGGCAACTTGCAAAATGCCACACGCCATCACAAAGCACACAGAGACTTGTGTGAACACCAATTGACATACAATTTGGAAGGTGTTACATTTTGTAGAAGCAATGAACAACATGTGTGACACACATTGTCATGATAGTAGCATGAGAGATGACATGTTGTCACACTGAAAGCCTGCATGACGACGGGTCGTCACTCAGCAGGAAGGCGCGACGACGGGTCGTCGTCTTTGCCTGGCGTGACGACGTGCGGTAACTTCGATGTGAAAATGACGACGTGTCGTCATCTTGCGGGCAACTAATTCACGCCAGCCGACGCGGGTACAGTATGATTCAAATTTACGTCCACCTATTAGAAGGGAGTTGGTAGGGGGTGTTGCAGACCGCGTTAAACAAACAAGTTAAGCGGACTGTGACGTCAATGGGGCTACACACACGCGTACAGACGAGTGCAGAGCAGAGTAGGCCAATTCTCAGCCAACGATCACGCATGACCGACCTCCGCCGATGGACAAACAACGCTGGGGTCACAGCACGATCAACACCTACATACGTCTGGTCCACTCACTCACGCGCGCGTAGAACGAGCCGCCGTCATAGTCACCTTTTCCCAAAGGCACGAAGGCACACCACACACCTGCTCGGTGGTCTGCAAACGGTTGCTCTTGGATGGCCAAAAGACACACATTCCAGCCCACAGGACACTATCCATGCTGAGCGTGTCACCACCGTCGTAGCCTTGTAATATAAGCGCTCCGCTACAAGGTCGCCATCAAAACCATATATGAAGGCACTAAGTGTGAACAATAACAGAACTTAGGTAGGACCTCAAAAAGTCGACAAAGGGCAGCGAGGTAAGCACTTCAGAAGTGACAGCTTTTGCAAACGAACGCAGTGTCGGTTGAAAGAATACTACAGGATGCGCTGAGAAGAAGGGCTTTATCAACAGCGCGACACAACCCAGGGGGCGAGTGAACAGTTTGATAGTAAGGAGTGCTGCCGCTGCCGTCACTAGCTACTTTCGCCAACGGCAAGCAAAGCCAACGCATGCTCCTTCCTTCATTCCTCTACTAGAAAGTGGGCACTGTGCAAGCATTCCATGCATTCCTTATTCCGTCTCAGTGATGGCACTAATCCATGCGAGTTACAGGTCAACAAAGGAATTGGACGAGCCTATTGAAACGTACATATCCCGCGCGTACGGCAACTAAAGGTTAAAATAGTAAGAGCCAACAATAACCCACCTCGACAACCTTTCTCAGCACACAGAGGGCGCCGCCCTTCTCCGAGGAGGCCGGCGGAGCACTTTTCCGTTTCTCCACTCGAGCTTTCCTGCTGCTGGATTCGTCGCTGACTCTGCGCTTCTCCTTCGACACCGTCTCCGAAGCCCTCTTCACCACAGCCATTCTGGCAACGGCGCGACTGAGGTCGGCCGCCGCTTCGCGTTGAGCCTCCTCCACACTGCCGTTGGGCGGTTCCTCCTCTCGAGCGCTGGAGGGTCTGTCTGTCTTGGGGCGCTCCGGCTTGGGCGAGGCGCTCGGCGAAGACTTCGGCGTGGGAAAAGGGAAGCAGCGGATGATCTGCATCAGCACCTCGTGACTGGGTTCCGTCGAGGCCGAGCTACTCAAGGACGCCGCGCTGCCTTTCACTTTGCAGACTGGCGCCAAATTCGTCGAGCTCCCCGCTGACGTCGGCGACGACGGCGCTTCCTCTGCAGAGGAGCCGCCGCGATTCATCTTGACGCGCAGTTGGGTAGCCGGAGATTCCACACTGCTGTCGTCGGCTTTGTCCACTTGCATTCGGCAGCCAGTCAACTTGGCATCGGAATCGGCGACGTCACCACCACTGTTCTTTCCAAGACGAAAGCGCAGTCTCGCGAGACTACGATGGGCCGCCGTAGTAACTCTCTGGCTAAAGCCATGCCGCGCGCGCTCCACTTTGCTCCAGCCGCCACCATCGGCCGATAGTACAGAAGAGGACTTTGGTTTTCGTTCCTTCTCTAGTCTGCGATCAGCCGAGGGAGCAGAGTCAACAGGAGGGTCGGCAGTGCTGGTAGTGGGAGAGGCAGCTGCAGCAAAGTCGGAAGTGGAACGGCGAGGGTGAGACTCGTCGCAATCGTCCGACGGCATCGCCGCCCTCTCAAACGACTGCTGCTTTACACTGCGGTCTGCTGACGATCTGCCGACGCGGCGGTTGACGCCTCCCATGCTGCTCACCGACGTTCCCATCGTTGCGGAAATGATGCATCTAAGTCCCGGTGTTGTCTGCAACGGCAAAAGAACACCGGCTGTCATCATAGCACGAGCGATTGGTAAAACGTTGGCAAGACGTTAATCAAGTCGCTGACGCAGAAATGTCGAAGTACGTAGATATAGATTGTGGTAACGCGCACAGCCGACGGCGAGTGGCAAACCGCAGCTACAACGACAAATAGAAGTGGAAGCAGCAAAGTAACGGCCTAGAAAACGCTGCGCCGCAAATGTGTATGTGCAAGGATGGTGATACCCTATCCGAAGCGGCTATGTATAGTCGAAACAACGTTACGAAAACCATAACACATTGTGAATGGAGCATTAGGCCGACAGCACTCACGATACCAAAACGTGCACAGAATGAGCCAAGCCCCGCGAAATCAGGCAGTCAATTTTATGTCAAGCAAACACCAGTCCGTAATGCGAGCGGCGGATACCGCGTGGGAACTAGGCACCCATCGACTTGGGACGACCATGTTGCACGAAAACACAACTGCGCCGCGCAGTTCCCGGCGGCGATGAAAGTTCTCAACGTGCCCAGCCAGCCGCACGTCACAACAAGGTGAGGGAGGCCTTACTATCTCAGGGTTCGTGGTGCCTTATCGGAACGAAACGAAGCAGGACAATCGGCGGCGCGGGCGCTCTGCAAATCATGGACGCGAACGGCCAACCAACACACAAAGCCGCCTACAAAAGAGAAAGAGAGCGAGCATATAGAGGTAAGTAGATGAGTGGGAAGCGAAGCGGCCGACGACAGCAGCAGCGCTGGGAACAATGGGCCAACGACTGGTTGTCGTTCGTTCACCCGACTGACTGGTTGATACCTACCTACTGCAAGATAGATTCTGCGCGCCGCCGCTGGCGCAAGCTTGCTCGTTCCGCCCGAACGGATTGACGTCAATGGCGAACGTGGACTGGACTGCCTATCTCTCCGACAATATGGCGCACCACCGGCCTGCCTGCTGGTAGCGCACAGAAACGAACGACAGCCGACAAAACCCTTTTAGGCTGTCTTGCACTGCAAAGCTGCGGTCCATCGTGATGTTACGAAGATCTACAGTGCCAGGACAAGAAGAAACGGCTTCACCACTGCGCTGCCGCCACTCCGCTTTCCTTCCGCCGTCTCTTCTCAATGCCAGCACTGCAATCTAAATCTACGAGAGTTGCTCACAGGCCACAGATAAATGAATATGTTTCTAACAAACATGACAGCCTAATCAATGATTGCCGAAACATCCGCCCACTGAAGTAGGTCCATCGGTACAACTTTGCCAACCGCAACCATCGCCGGTCGATTCGGTAGCGTTCCTCTACAAACAGCGACGCTATAAACTGTGCCTGGCTGGCCGACGTCAGCGCACCAAAAGCGAGTCAGTGCCAGATGGTTTACTGAAACAGCTGCAGAACATTTCCTCCAAGACAGAACAATGTCACGCATCTTCATGTCAGCCTCAACGCATTTTATTGTCGGTGCGCTGTACTGTCCGTCGTCAACGGCAGTCGGCTCGGCCAACCATGCAAAGGCAACTACCAGAACTGTAGATTGTAGGAGGCGTGTGGGTTGGAATAGATGCGCTACTCGGTGGGTTGAACTTGAAAGCGAGGGTTTTCAAAGATTCTAACCACGACACCGACTCCTGCTTTAGCGGATCCTCACCGTGGTAGCAATCGATCGAGCGACCACCCTGCCGGCAGCAGAGAAGGGAAGAAGCAACAGAACAGTCAAGGGCCATGGTGCTGACAAAGAAGCAGCTTGTCGGCCAATTTGAAGAGAGCGGCGAGAAGCAGCGTCTGAAGGAGTTTCTCATTCTCAAACTCAAAGAGTCGGGATGGACAAATGAGGTGAGGAGAGCAGAGCATGCACGCTTGTCGTTTGGTACACTCGTGTTGCGTTCTGTCAACCGTAGCCAAGCATACCACTGTGCGGACGCCCTCTCAACATTTGGATTTATGCATCGTTATGTATAGCATGCGTAAGAAACCTCGTTCTAGCCAGTCCTAAGTGGCAACCTAACCCTTTCTTGTACCTACAGGTTCGTGGTTGTTCAGTATGGTGCTTTATGAATTGTCCTTCCTACATACTTTGTTCCCATGTTTTCCGCAGTGACGACGAAATTGAAAGGTGAAGAAAGCGACTGTGTAGTTCTACTACTGTGTGTATCTGTAGCAGGTAATTGTACGTACGTTGTTGCCATTACGTGATTAGTTTGGCGGCTGAAACGTACTTCGCATCGGCAACTCAGGTGCAGCAGTTGTGCAGTCAGACGATCAAGGAGCGTGGAATTGACAACATCAGCGCCGAGGAACTGATCGCGCAGGTGACGCCGCAGGCGCGCAGATGCGTTCCAGATTCTGTCAAGAAAGAGCTGCTGCAGAAAATCAAACAGTTCCTCCAGAAGAATTCTGGAATACCGGAGCTTTGACTGCTACTCGCTTCCTTGCTTCTGGCGTCTGCATCTTTCGCATACTGCCTGCAGATCGAAACCACGTACATGTATGTATGTGCCAGCCCTTGTTGTGGCGTGTCGACTCTGTCGTGTGTGGCTGATCTGTTCGCAGCTCCACGATCGGATCGTGAAGAACTTGCGCAGTGCTACTACACCTCCAGTCCTAACTAAGCACAAGTCAATTTCCTCCATGGAAGTATGTAGAGGATAGGCAAGGCGCTTTTTTGCCCGCGGCTTTGTTTCTAAGGCAACGCGTCCGTCGTTAGGGAAATCCTTCCGGAGAAGCAAACTGTCAATAAGCATCCAATCCGGTTTTGCTAGACTATCATTCCGCAATGCAGTGTAGGTGCATAGTGATCGTTGCGTAGGTGATCGTTTTGAAAATAACTGTCGGCTAATAATTCTTCTTGGCAAGCGCCCCAGAGGTGTCTTCGTCGTACTGCCATCAGGCATGTTACTGTTGGCGTTGCTGGTTAACGGCGTCGCCGCTTTGGGTAAGTATGGAGAATTCGGTACAGCTACAAAAGCTCGACAATGACTGCGTCCTTTCGTAGACTGGCAGAAGCACTTCACGACGAACTGTAGTGACCCTGCTCGCGGAGTACAGCTGGGGACGCCAGCTTTTGTCTGCGACCCTGAGACCTTCACAGAATGTCATCCCTTTGGAGAGACGTACGCCAGCGGCCCCAACTGTCGGCAACAGTGCACGAACGGAAAGGACGAAGGTTCTGTGGCTCCCTGCGCCACTGAAATTTGGTTCAGGTCGACTGGTGTTGAGTCGATCATTCAGAGTGCCAAGACGGGTATGAGAAGTGCGACAAGTGCACCTGCGTGCGCCAGGGTTACACCAGTCAGTGCTATACCAATTACTGTAAGGGTTCGCTGGTCTGTCCTTCTCGAGCATCAGGCGGCCTCAATTCGTTCGCTTGCCATTTGTCTCAGTCGCCTGCCCAACGCCGCTCAACCACTACATCTGCAACGACGCCAACTCGACCTGTATCGCCGGCGACTGGATTGGAGATGGGATGTACGACTGCCCCAATGGCGAAGACGAAAGTTGGAAGTTTTGACGCACAGACTTGCTTTTGTGCAGCTATACGTTTTATGTATAGTGCCAATGTATGTAGATAGCTGACGGCATTCTTGCAGACGAATGCGACTTCCCCGACCGCTTCCCTTGTCCCACGGGCGCTCGCTGTATCGAGAAGAGCTTGCCAGATTCCTACGCCTGCGAGTGCGCCGACGGGCACGTTGAGACTGTCGTCGACGGTCAGCCTACCTGCGCCGTCGGTAGTGACATCACATGTTGCCAGCCGTATTTGGCAATAATGGTGCATACAAACAGCTCTTCGCATGTTTCTCCTGGCTGCAGACATCGAGGAGCGAATCGCCAACTGTACCTCCTTCAACGCCAGCCTGGGCCGGGTGGAGCTGGGCTTCCAGTGCGGCAACGGCACCTGTCTCGACTTCTCCAAGTATCGCGACTGCGTCGACGACTGCGGAGACGGCACCGACGAAGGTGCTGCTGTTGATGCGCTGCGACATTCTGGCGTCCCTGAAGGCTACAAGTACGCGCGCTTTGTCATTTAGCGTGCTACCCAGGATTGGTCAAATGTGACGGCTGCAAATGCGTCCGGCCAGAGCACGCTAAATCTGCTTGTCTGGAGGACACGCGTATGTTTCGCGTATCGCTTGCCAAATGGTTGCTGACAGACAGAAAATTGCACCACTCATTGTGCTCATTCAGTGAGAAAGCTCTGCATCATGGATGAGACGCCATATACTTACAACATCTATCATTGCGCTGACGGAACCTGCATTCTGTAAGTGTAGCGTGGTAGTAGATTGATTTCAATTTTCTTCCATAATCATAGCAGCCAACATGATTTTTGAATGACAGAGCAGAATGGATTGAAGACAACGACCCTGACTGCGCCGACGACGAAGATGAGAGTTGGTCCTTTACCAAAACTTGTCGAAATGTGGGCATCTGTAGAGTTGCGTGTATTTCCAGAGTGCGTACTTGAACCCTGCGTCGAGCATGCCAGCTGCGTGCCGTCGAACAGGACGGATCGCATGTACCAGTGCCAGTGTGACGCTGGCTACATCTGGACAGGCTACAGCTGCGCCGACATCACCACGACTACGACGACAACGACAACGACCACCACAACCACGACTACGACGACTACGACTACGACAACGACGACCACAACCACCCCTACGACGACTACGACAACGACAACGACCACTACAGCCACAACTACGACAACTACGACAACGACAACGACCACCACAACCACGACTACGACGACTACTACAACGACCACCACCATCACGACTACAACGACTACAACAACGACAACGACCACCATAACAACCACTACGACGACTACGACTACGACCACCACAACCACGACTACGACGACTACGACAACGACAACGACCACCACCACAACGACTACGACGACTACGACAACGACAACAACCACTACAGCCACAACTACTACGACTACGACAACGACAACGACCACCACAACTACGACGACTACGACAACGACCACCACCACCACCACCACGACTACGACGACTACAACAACGACAACGACCACCACAACAACCACTACGACGACTACGACAACGACAACGACCACCACAACCACGACTACGACGACTACGACAACGACAACGACCACCACCACAACGACTACGACGACTACGACAACGACAACAACCACTACAGCCACAACTACGACGACTACGACAACGACAACGACCACCACAACTACGACGACTACGACAACGACCACCACCACCACCACCACGACTACGACGACTACAACAACGACAACGACCACCACAACAACCACTACGACGACTACGACAACGACAACGACCACCACAACCACGACTACGACGACTACGACAACGACAACGACCACCACAACCACCACTACGACGACTACAACAACGACAACGACCACCACAACTACGACAACGACAACGACCCCTACAGCCACAACTACGACGACTACGACAACGACAACGGCCACCACAACCACGACTACGACGACTACGACAACGACAACGACCACCACAACCACCACTACGACGACTACAACAACGACAACGACCACCACAACCACCACTACGACGACTACAACAACGACAACGACCACCACAACCACGACTACGACAACGACAACGACCACCACAACCACGACTACGACAACGACAACGACCACCACCACAACGACTACGACGACTACGACAACGACCACTACAGCCACAACTACGACGACTACGACAACGACAACGACCACCACAACCACGACTACAACGACTACGACAACGACAACGACCACCACAACCACCACTACGACAACTACGACAACGACCACCACAACCACGACAACGACAACGACAACGACCACCACCACAACGACTACGACGGCTACGACAACGACCACTACAGCCACAACTACGACGACTACGACAACGACATCGACCACCACAACTACGACTACGACAACGACAACGACCACCACAACCACGACTACGACAACGACAACGACCACTACAACCACGACTACGACAACGACAACGGCAGCCACGACTACGACAACTACAACGGCAACCACGACTACGACGACGACTACGACAACGACCACCATAACCACGACTACGGCAACTACAACAACGACAACGACCACTACAACCACGACTACGACAACGGCCACCACAACCACGACTACGACAACTACAACAACGACAACGACCACTACAACCACGACTACGACAACGACAACGGCAACCACGACTACGACAACTACCACGGCAACCACGACTACGACGACTATGACAACGACCACCATAACCACAACTACGGCAACTACAACAACGACAACGACCACTACAACCACGACTACGACAACGACCATCGCAACCACGACTACGACAACGACCACCATAACCACGACTACGACTACAACGCCAACGACAACGGCCACTACAACCGCGCCTACGACAACGGCCACCACAACCACGACTACGACAACTACAACAACGACAACGACCACCACAACCACGACTACGATGACTACGACAACGACCACCAAAACCACGACTACGACGACTACGCCTACGACAACGACCACCACGACCACGACTACTACGACTACAACTACGACAACGACCGCAACGACCACAACGACCACTACGACGACTGCGACAACAACCACAATGACTACTACAACTACAACTACGACAATTACGACAACGACCACTACGACTACAACTACAACTACCACCACCACAACCACGACTGCAACTACCACAACGACCCCAACGACTACGACAACTACGACAACGATAACGTCCACAACGACGACAACTACGACTACTACAACTCCGACATCGACAACGACCACCACCACCACTTCTACGACTGCTACAACCACGACAACGACTACCACAACCACCACCTCGACAACTACGACAACGACGACGACGACCACAACGACCTCGACTACGACGACTACAACCCCGACTATAACTACCAAAACGACCACCACAACGACTACTACAACTACGACGACAACAACGACCATTACAACCACCGCTGCGACCACTGCAACTACGACAACGAGCACAACGACCGCTTCCACTTCAACTACGACGACGACAGCGACAGCCACAACCACTACTACGACTACTACAACTTCGACAACGACTACAATGACTACAACTACGACGACTACAACTACGACAACGGCCACAACTTCGACGACTACAACTACTGCTACACCTACAACAACAGTGCTGCCTATCATACCTCCGCTACCCCCAATCTTTGACTTGCGCACCAGTATGTCGTTTGTGATCGATTCAACACCAAACGCAAACGGCATCAAACAACGCCTTCGCCAGCTGATTATCTGGCTTATCGATGACTTGGAGTTGCTCTGGCCGGAGCGTTACCGCGACTACATCCTGGGATTGTTCGACTACACTGGTGCGTGCCGTGCAATTCTAATATGTCAATTTGCACGTACTGTAGGATGCTTCATTGCAAGCGTTGTTTTGCTTGGGCATTGCAGGTGTCTCTGTGACGGCGTCGATGACATTCACTGAAGCGGAGCTCTACAAGCAGCATATCGCTTTGTCTCTGGCAGAGACGGTGAACAAGGACCTGTCTCTCTGCCCTGACCGTCCCATGTATCAGTCTCTAAGGGAGATCCTTCGCCAAAGCAGCAAAGGCTGCCACCTGACTGTCATACTGACGGGCTCGCCTACGGATTTCACAATCGAAGTTTACGACGACATCCTCGACTTGGTGCTGGACAAGCAGTGTCAGGTCAGTTCATACTGCCGCGCTGCGCAGATGCGTAAAAGATTCGACTTCACAAAATTGAACGAGAGCTTTGCAGATAAACGCCATCCTCTACGACGACGGCATCGGCTGCTTGAATCGCAGTAGCATCGACTACGGGCGCATCATTGACCTCGTTAAGTCTGGAGGCGGCACCGTCTTTCCGGTCGATCACGAGGACATCGGCAATCCTGGATCTGGTGGCATCTTTCCCGTCGACCCTTTGAAGGACATATTCCGCTATCTCAAGCTTCAGTTCAGCTCCATTAGGTTAATACTTACTTACTTACTTACTGCGTTGGCTAGAATTGATGCAGCGCGCCCTTCAATCGACACCGTCCCTTCAGGTATCTTCTGGACGCCGGCAGTCATCTGTCCAAAGGGACGCATATTCGGCGCGTGGCCGTCGACCACGAGACAAAGAATGTCACTGTATCTCTGACGGCCTGTGCAGGACTGAAGCTGGAAATTAGGGACAACCGAGGTGGTAGAAGCGTCCCTCGTGCATATAGCGAGAGTTGACTTTCGAACACCGGCGGTTGCTTGTACAATACGTAGATTGTCTAACTGTGCTGTAGGCGAATGGCTCAAGCCCGGCGCCACGTCGTGGTGGGACACGGTCGTCTCGACCAAGTACAACGTAGCGGTAATGTTACGGGACCTCGCTTCTTCAAACTGGTTCTACTCGGGTTCGGGACCGGGACAGTATGTGGTGCGCATGACGTCGTCCGGCTGTCCCATGCACTACAGGTACCTGAGCTGTTGTCATTGT
The DNA here is from genome assembly GCA_030248115.1 of Linhomoeus sp. GSCO2_2. Lineage (NCBI taxonomy): Eukaryota > Metazoa > Nematoda > Chromadorea > Monhysterida > Linhomoeidae > Linhomoeus > Linhomoeus sp. GSCO2_2. The sequence goes on from JASAMZ010003811.1 coordinate 13,458, forward strand.
GTCGCAATAGGCAGAACTCGGTGAACTCTGGTCTTCCTTTTGAGGGTGACTGGCAGCGGCGGCAACGACTACATCTACCGCTTCGGTTCCAACCGTTTCGACATGGAGAGCTTCCTGCCACGGCCCGCTCTAGGTCCTGAGTCCAATCCAATTGGCACCTGTTCTTCAGTTGCGAAATGATTTCTACACGATAATCTGCAATGGAAATAATGCTTGCAGGCGTCGCCTCTGTAGTGCGAGCGACGGCCCTCTTCCAAGGCGGCTCCTTCAACGACTACTTGATCGACAAACTCCAACTGATGAAGGACAACGGCGCTTCTCACACGGTCTCGCTGGTCGACATCTCCATGAAGACGTGCAGTTACTCCATTCAAGCTCCCAACGAACTCTTCCACGTCAAGGTACCTACTCGCCTAATGCGCTCCGCAGTTTCTTTCACATCGCTTTAATTCTTTTGATTTATTCTTTAACGCTATTAAATTGAGTTATGTTTCATTCAATAGTAATTTATGTTTAATTTAATTGATATTTAATTTAATTTAATTTAATTTAATTTAATTTAATTTAATTTAATTTAATTTAATTTAATTTAATTTAATTTAATTTAATTTAATTTAATTTAATTTAATTTAATTTAATTTAATTTAATTTAATTTAATTTAATTTAATTTAATTTAATTTAACTTAATTTACTCTAATTTAATTTAATTTAGTTTATTTTAATCTAATTTGATTTTATTAATATAATTTAATTTAAATTAATTAATCCAATTTAATTTAAATCTATGTTAATTTAATTTAGTTTGATTTAATCTAATTTTATTAAATTTAATTAAATTTAATTTAACATTTAATTTAATTTAACTTAATTTAAATCTAAGTTAATTTAATTTAATTTATCATTCAATTTACTTTAGTTTAACTTAACATTTAATTATGTTTAATTTAATTAAAATTAATTTAATTTACTTTAATTTAATTTAATTTAATTTAATTTAATTTAATTTAATTTAATTTAATTTAATTTAATTTAATTTAATTTAATTTACTTTAATTTAATTTGACTTAATTTACTCTAATTTAATTTAATTTAGTTTAATTTAATTTAATTTAATTTAATTTAATTTAATTTAATTTAATTTAATTTAATTTAATTTAATTTGACTTAATTTACTCTAATTTAATTTAATTTAGTTTAATTTAATCTAATTTTATTAAATTTAGTTTAATTTAATCTAATTTTATTAAATTTAATTAACGCCTGTCGATGTGTCAGTGGCATGTCTGCACCAGAGAAATTTAAAGCAAGCTTTCGGCCCAAGATCGGATCCGTCGTCAGGCACTTCAGTATTTGAGTAATTACTCAAATTTACTAGGTTATTACTCAAATACTGAAGTGCCTGACGACGGCTCGGATGGAGGGCCGAAAGCTTGCTTTAAAATTCTCTGGTGCAGCCATGTCACTGACACTTCGACAGGCGTTAATTTGATTTAATTTAACTTAATTTAATCTAATTTAATTTAATGTAATTTAATTTAATTTGTATTTAATTTAATTTAATTTAATTTAATTTAATTTAATTTAATTTAATTTAATTTAATTTAATTTAATTGAATTTAATTTAATTTAATTTATATTTAATTTAATTTAATTTAATTTAATTTAATTTAATTTAATTTAATTTAATTTAATTTAATGATTTAATTTAATTTAATTTAATTTAATGTAATGTAATTTAATTTAATTTAATTTAATCTAATGATTTAATTTTTATTTAATTTAATAATTTAATTTCATTTAATTCAACTTAATTCAATTTAATTTGACTTAATTTAAATCTAAGTTAATCTAATTTAATTTAATTTAACTTAATCTAAATCTAAGTTAATTTAATTTAATTTAAGTTAATTTAATTTAATTTAATTTAATTTAATTTAATTTAATTTAATATAATTTAATTTAATTTAATTTAGATTTAATTTAATTTAATTTAATTTAATTTAATTTAATTTAATTTAATTTAATTCAATTTAATTCAATTTAATTTAATTTAATTTAATTTAATTCAATTCAATTCAATTCAATTCAATTCAATTCAATTCAATTCAATTCAATTCAATTCAATTCAATTCAATTCAATTCAATTCAATTCAATTCAATTCAATTCAATTCAATTCAATTCAATTCAATTTAATTTAATTTAATTTAATTTAATTTAATTTAATTTAATTTAATTTAATTTAATTGAATAATTTAATTTAATTTAATTTAATTTAATTTAATTTAATTTAATTTAATTTATCTTAATTCAACTTAATTTAATTTAATTTAATTCAATTCAATTCAATTCAATTCAATTCACTTAATTTAATTTAATTTAATTTAATTTAATTTAATTTAATTTAATTTAATTCATTTAATTCAATCCGATTCGGTTCGATTTGATTCGATTTAATTCAATTTAATTCATTCAATTCAATCCGATTCGATTTGATTCGATTCGATTCGATTTAATTTAATTTAATTTAATTTAATTTAATTTAATTTAATTTAATTTAATTTAATTTAATTTAATTTAATTTAATTTAATTTAATTTAATTTAATTTAATTTAATTTAATTTACTTTATTTAATTTAATTTAATTTAATTTAATTTAATTTAATTTAATTTAATTTAATTTAATGATTTAATTTTTATTTAATTTAATAATTTAATTTCATTTAATTCAACTTAATTCAATTTAATTTAACTTAATTTAAATCTAAGTTAATTTAATTTAATTTAATTTAACTTAATCTAAATCTAAGTTAATTTAATTTAATTTAAGTTAATTTAATTTAATTTAATTTAATTTCATTTCATTTCATTTCATTTAATTTAATTTAATTTATATTTAATTTAATTTAATTTAATTTAATTTAATTTAATTTAATTTAATTTAATTTAATTTAATTTAATTTAATTTAATTTAATTTAATCTAATTTAATTTAATTTAATTTAACTTAATTTACTCTAATTTAATTTAATTTAGTTTAATTTAATCTAATTTAATTTTATTAATATAATTTAATTTAAATTAATTAATCCAATTTAATTCAAATCTAAGTTAATTTAATTTAGTTTAATTTAATCTAATTTTATTAAATTTAATTAAATTTAATTTAACATTTAATTTAATTTAACTTAATTTAATTTAATTTAATTTAATTTGCTTCAACTTTATTTAATTTAACTTCGTTCAATTTAACTTAACATGATTTAATTTAAAGTTTAACTTAGTTTTGTTTAATTTAATTATTAATTTGTTTGGTTTATTTAAATTTAATTTAGTCTGCTTTGATTTAGTTTAATTTAATCCAATTTCATTTAATCTGCTTTGATTTGTTTTTGTTTAAGTTAAATTAATTTAATTTGCTTTGATTTAGTTTAATTTAATTAATGCACTACCAAATTTTGATTTCGTTCTTCCTTGATTTAAGTCAATTCTATCAATTTAGCAAATGTAGTTTAATTTAATTTTAATTTGGTTTATTGCTATCATTTACTTAATAATTTAGCTAAATTGATTTAGTTAAGCTTAAGTATCAACCCCTTCAAGTTTTTGAGCGACGCCGTTTTGTATTGATCTTATTTAATTAAATCATATGTGATCAAATTGCAGATTTCGTCCTGGGACGACATATACACTGGGCCTTACCAACGGTTTAGCTGGACGCAGATTCGAGCCAGACCTATTGGTTGCCATAAACAATTGCCATTGTTGAACATCCATTCATGTACGACTGTCTTTTTAAAATTGCAACTTCAGATGTGAAGAAGAATCTGATGCCTGCGGTCAGCGTTTGTCCCGCCTACCACTTCTACTGCGGCACTCTTGTCAACCAGCACGTCTGCGTCTCCGTCGACAAGTACCGAACGGGCGTCACGGAGTGCTATTCCGGCTTGGACGAAGGTCGGATGGCGAAGCGGAAGCCGTATAGTATCTGCTACAATTGTCAATCTTTGCAGCTTGCTCGACGGGGGAATTCAAATTTGAGGATAAGTGTTTGAACTCCACTCTGCCCTACCCGGCGCCGGAAGGTGAGTGCTGCTTTGGTACCTTCGCTTCACGGTTTACCGACACTGCGCTTTATGTAGTATCAAACACGGTGTCACATTTTAGATCTGACGAAACTGTGCGACGACTTGCCATCAGGCGACGTGTTCACCTGTCGGCACGGTGGCTGCGTACCTGTCCAGTGGGTTCACGACGACCAGAACGACTGCGGCGACAACTCTGACGAAGGTCGGCTTTCCTTCGCCACAAGCAGTCGACACAAACTCTAGACAAACAAGCAACAAACTGAACCAAAAATTACAGACCCGTCCAACCTGAACGAGTGCGAGCCGCTGTCGGACGGGCGCGTGATTCATCGGTGTGCGCAGGGCGCCGCCTGCACCAACATCAACGGCTCCTCCTACTACTGCACCTGCAAGGCGCCGCTGGTGGGAGACGGCTTCGACTGTCACGTCAAGCCGCCGCCGCCATCGCCCACTACCACCACCACGTCGGTCACGACGACGACCACGGAGGCCGGCCTACATCGTGCGTTGTGGACAGTGTCGACCAACCTTGAACTAGCCTTTACAATTCGATTGTGGTGTTCTCAGCTGTTCTTCGCTCGCTGTTGGCCAGTCGTTGCATGCCGCCCGAAGCTAAGATCGACTGCCTGGACGCCAACGTCACCTGCTTGCCCTTCGAGAAGCGCCTCGACGGAGTGACCGACTGCCCGGGAGGAGTGGACGAAAGTTCGACAGCGCTGTTTTGCAAGTGCTAAACGTTTTATCAGGCCGCGCTGAGCCGAATTCTTATTCCAGTGTGTCTGGACAGTCAAGTCTACTGCGACAACGGCCGCTGCGTCCACAAATCGGTGGCGTCGTCCGTTTGCCTAGACAGGAGAGGTGATGTTAGTCTGAGTCGATCGCTTCGATGAAACAAAAAACTCTACCAATTTTCAGTGGATGCTGCCTGCAGCACAGGCGACGACAGCTACTTCAGATGCGCCAATGGAACAGGCTGCATCGTCTATCAGTGGGGAATGGATGGCGTTGCCGACTGCCCTGACGGCTCCGACGAAGGTATGTACATAGGCAATGCATTTGCTCCGTTGAGTCGACCTATGCAGTTCGGCCAGTGGAGGCACATTCTGCTCAGATCCCCTTCTGTGGGATGAGTGCGAGCTGGGTCGGCACAGCTGCGACGCGCACGCCGACTGCTACGACAGTAAGGAGGAGCCGACGCTCTACTCCGCCGATGGTCTCCACCAGTGCCAGTGCCATCCAGGCTACGTAGGCAACGGTACACTCTGCCTGGCCGCTTCTCTCACCACACTCTCACCCATTTGAATAGAGTAGCTGTCCTCTTTGTGTGTATGCTGTTGTTCCTCCTTCCTGTTTCCTTGTTGTAAAGTACACATGTACCTATGTAGGAATTGTGGAACTGTGGTGGGGTAGGGTACACTGTTCTTGTGAGTGAGAGAAAAATCGTAAGCTGTCATCTGTGATCGCAAATCGGAGGCTATTCACAAAAGGCACGAACTCAGCACCAAAACAGTGCACACAACGTATGTACGTACAAGTTAACGAAAATCAGAACCAGTATTGTTAAATGGAGAAGTACAAAGCGTTGCATATATGTAAAGTCTAATTAATGGGCAGATAGCTACTGATTTCGGTCTGCACCAGTGAGCACTTTGTCACAACTTGCTATGGTATGCTTGAAGGTCTGGAGTGGAGAGGAGAAGTGAGTGGAGAGTTTGTCGTCCGGTGGAGCGGAAGTGTGTTACACGAGCGGGTAGCTGGCGGCTGAGGCGATGCCGCACATATTGTCGCGGTTCCTCGCCATCTTTATGTAGCCCTTGTCGCCCCACCCAGGCCCCCAGCTGAAAACATTACAGCATACCACCAATACTGTGAAGTTGTGGCATTACAACGATTTACGAATGAGCCTTAATAGCGTTCTAGTGACTCTGCAAGAGGGAAGCGCGCATACAAGGCAGGTCAGAGAAGACAGCTGGCAATAAAAGTAGAGCAGGAACCTGTTCTTGACGATCCAGTAGTCATCGCCGTCGTCGCTCGTACCATAGCCGACAACGAGCACCCCGTGATCGAGACGTTCCGGACTGCAGTCGGGCTCCGAATATACGCCCTCTGAAAGGAAGTCGCCGAGTCCATTTCACGATGAACGGCCAGTGAAGTTAGTAGTCTCCTCACCTCCGTCGTAGAACTGGAAGGAGCGATGGGAGGCGTCGATGGCGACGGAGACGGGCCCGTTGAGGCCGACGGCCAACTTGAGGGCCGTCTCGTTGCCGCGCGGCACGTCCACCCATCCAGTGTCCTCCGCCCCGCTCTCCTTCTTCTTGTAGCGACACCGGCCCTCCTGAACACGGTAGACAAAGGGCGCTATTGGGCTGGTTTAGGGATAGCCCATGAAAGTGAATCGTGTTCGCTGCGCACCCACCACTCCTTGATAGGGGTATGACTCCTCGGTGTCGATGCCGCCGTTCTCCTTGATGTACTCGAAGGCGAAGTCCATGAGGCCGCCGTTGCAGCCGTGATTGCCTACAGACGCTCGACAGAGGTTGACGAGACGGCTTCTTTACTCGGCTACTCAGGCGTACAAGGCAGCACCTATATGTATGTACACTTAACTTACTCACCCTGTCTGGTGGAGCAGTCCACCAAGTTCTGCTCGCTCAGCGACGTCAGCTTTCCTGTCTTCCTGAAGGTCTGCCCTTCCAGGGAACCCGTTGAACTGAACGACCAGCAGCTCCCTGAATCGACAGACTTGAGTGTGTGGAATTGAGCGGCGAGATATTACAATTGGCAATTGACAATTATTACAATTCACAATATGCTCGGTGTGTACATATAAAGTATGTATGTAGTGTACACACAAAGTATGTAGTTCCTATGAAGCGTGTGGAGCGGAACCCATAACGCTACAATCGTACAGTACCTCTCGACGTTGTATGTTTCAGCAGAGCAGGCTAAACATTTTACCATCGACCACCTTTTAGTGCAAAATTGGCTTAGAATTGATGATTCGACATATTCATCCAAGGAAAAATTTTACGCAAAAATAGTTTTGAATAGCGCTGGGACTCACGGAGAGTTCTATAGTATTGTTCCAATACTGAATCGCGCCTTACCGCAGCGTCCCTGGTTCTTGACCTTGGTGACGTAGCCGTGCTTTCTCCAATCAATGGCTTTAGGCACAGCGACGTTCTCTGGCGGCAAAAATGTGGAGCCCTTCGTGACGTCATTCGACTCCCTCAAGTCGCCCATATAACCGTTCAAGCTGTGGTACTCCTCCTCCGTCTGCAACATGTACCCTACATTGAACATGTGTAGAAGCAACATGACACGTCTCAAAACGAACGTTACATAGAAATAGTTGTATGGTGCGGCCGCGCGCCTATACATGTACCACACCACATACGCTACCAACCCAATCGGCCAGATGGTTGGGAAAGAGCCTGAAGGGGACCCTTCCCTTCTTGAACTTCCTGTTGTGGGCCATGATGTACTTGACGTTGCGGTAGAACTGCCAGAAACGATCCCACTCCTCCTGTTCCTCGTAGCTCTTTCCTGCAGTGTAAGATATCTAAGACATCGCCATCATGACAATAATATGGCCGAAGCCCAAGCGGGCACTACCCAAATGGCAAACGCACTATGATGCTTCTTGTATTGGCTCCAGAAGTTGTAGATGCCCTCCAGTTGCTTCTTCTTTGAGCGCCTGTCGCTGCGACCCGTCTTGTGGAGTATGACTTGACGAATGCCAGAGGGACGCGATTCCTGCTGCTCCTCCGTGAAGCGCGTCGCCGAGGTCAAGGCGAGCGTGCAGAAGACGACCGCCAGAGCGACGACGGGCAAGCGATACATTTCTGACACCTTGTGATGTTCTGAACAGTTGAGACAACGACTGTAGGTTCTTTCGTTCTCTTGCACTCAGAGCCAGAACAACGGTTCCTCTACATAGCTAGCCTGTCGTGTGACTAGTCGCGAAAATGCAAAGCAGGATGCTCTAACCCAACGTAATAATGGAGAGAGCTCGACAACGCTTCGAGCAACAAATTCAGAGCTAGTGATCAGTTACGGAGATTCTATGAGATTAATTGGGATATAGAGCTGCACATGCGGCACAGTCCGAGTGTCAACGGCACACTCGAGAAGGCCAATATATAAGGTTAATCGAATGAGTTGGGCGTCCTGTAAACAGAGCGGCTGCACGCGACCATGACATACACCCATGACGAAGGAAAGAAAAGACCATTTATTGTCGACGACGACGACGATAAGCAGTGCCCGGCACAACGGCGGACGGCCCAGCGCCGCTGCGAAAACGACTGTACCGCCCGCCGATTGCCTCCATGAGTGCGCCGTAGAGCGAAGGCCCGATTGAGACTGACTCATCGACCGCCCGGGGTGAAACACCACAGATGCAACCATCGAAAGGGTAGTTGCATCACATGATGATGCATTCCCGAGTCACAATGATTGTCCGGGCGACTCAGTTCGCTACTAAGGGGGAATATAAAGCTTTCCTTCTGACTGTACATCGTAGAGAACAGAGGGATGGGGGAGGGGGTACAGCCGTCGCCTGCCGCCTAAGACGACGACAACGACCACAACGGTGGACGGCGCGCACACTAATCCTTCACTCGCAGTGGCGGCGGTCGCGACGACCGAACACGTGTTTTACGACGACGACCTTCGCGCCTTGCGCGAGTCGACTGGACGAGAGGGGCGCAGGAATTCCAAAATTGCGGTACCTACGCCTCAAGCTAATCATCGACGGGGTGGTTATGTGCAAGCGCACATTCACACGATATTCTTCTCACTGCGCCATCGTTATGAACATTTCGCTGCAAGTACTACAGCGGTGCTCTTTGATACAAGCGTGAGTCAGTGACCAACGGTCAGCGCTTTGCGCAAGTGCTGCCGGGTAGAGTTCCGTAACCACCATCTGCATTGCTCTGTAAGAGACGCGGTTGACAGAGTGCCTGTCAGAACTTTGACGACGACCGACCAATAGCGGTGAGCGCCCGACGACACACACTATCACATCCTCCACAAGGAACGTCGCGCCGGAGATACAACCTAGCTACCGCACGAAGCAGTCCTTCTGTAGCAACAACCATAGCAATACTCAAATTGGACGCATCAACATCAGAGTGTGGTGATGAGCTTCTGTTCCCTGGGGACGAGTCCCAGCGACTGAAGTACCACCTGCGCAGACTGCGCCTTGGCGATCTTCTTGTTATTCGAAGGGACGGCCGGCTGGTACTCCGTCCCATTGACCACCACCTTCCAGAGGAAGCGGCGGGTGTTGCAGGGGCCGCTCTCTTGGCAGGTGAACTGGGGAGGGCCCCAGCGACGCTTGTTGCACAACTCCATCAGACTGGACACCGGGTGCTTGCCTGCAGTGGGACGGACACGGGCAGTTATAGGGTAGAGATGTGTTGAAAGAGAAGGGCCGTTGGGTTGGGAGAAGTGCACAAAAATCGAAGTCACCTTGGATGGCGCTGCCGAAGCTCTGGGTGGGCCGAATCTTGCTGGCCGGCATCTCCTCGATGGCCACCAGACCTGCAAAGTGACGCGAATTATTGGAAGTCCGGCGGCGGGTTAACCCTTTGGCCCCTCAGGGCGGAAAGTCGAAATCGGAAACGCGTTTTCACGTAGCGGAAAATCAAATTTCAGGTAACGGAAACACGTTTTCCGGGGGACGCTTCAGCTTTTCAGGTACCGGAAAATCAGTTTTCCGATATCGGAAAATATGAGAAGTTACCGGAAAAGATGGCAGCGATGTTCACAAGGCCACTACAGCAGGCAGGAAATGCGCTAAGCTGTGCTGCGCGATTTCATATTACGACGCGCATCACAAAAGGTGGCGGTGGTACAACTGTGAACAATTTTGTCAGTAATAAGGACATTGTGAGGCCTTTCTCAGGAACTCCGTTCACTTCTGGTTTCGTTGCGTCACTACTGACGCAGCTTTCTTTTGTGTCCTTCATATTGTTTCCATCATTTTCCACTCAACGCTTCTTCTTTTCCGGCAGCGCCCCCAGATTTTCCGGCGCATCAAAATTTCCGTCCGCCTGAAATGCATTTTCCGCTCAGGTGGCCGCATTTTCCGCTATCGGAATTTGGTTTTCCGCCAGCCGCCCGGCGCCGGAAAATAAAAATCGGAAAAGTTTGTAGACTAGATCTAGTCGCTGGTGGCCAAAGGGTTAAGACAAGGGACTGCGTCTGCATTGGGTCAGTATATGTACCTTTTCTGTCGGCCTTGATGTCGAGGGCGAGAGGCTGCTTGGTGCCCTCCTTGTTCTTGCCCAGGCCTTCTCCCGGCTTCCAGCCCATCTTCTGCAGCAGCAGCATTCCTACGCCGCTGTTCAGCTCCTTCGCCCCCGTCAGGCAGTCCTGCCAATCGTATACACACACACGTATGTAGCTCGATAGAATCTGCGCAGTAGAGTCAGCCGACGACAAACAAAAAAGTCTAACGAGATTAGACTTTCGGCTATAGTGCTGGTTAATAATAAGGAAACCACGAAGGAAAAACACGCAAAAGCAAAAAACCAAAACAAGAAAACAAACCCACCAAAAACAAAAAAACCCCCCAAAACAAAAAAAAAAAACCCCACACAAAAAACACCCCACCCCCGAAAACGACCTCTCTTGCACGATGCTTCTCGGGTAGCTACTGGAAAACGACTACCCATCATCATCCCAATGATAGTACGCAATCCCCCGCACATCCACCCTTCCTCTTTCCATACAACCCCCATATTGCGAACCTTCTTAGCCCAGGCCTCGAAGCGCCTGTCGCTGGGTCCCAACTCGGCGGGAGTCAAGCACTGCAGGCCCGTCGTGCCCGTGAACTGTCCTGGCAGATTCTTGCTTTCCGCCCAGCGCTTCAGCTGAAGTGGTCAGGAAATTGATGACAAGTCACCTATTGAAGAAGGGAAGCTCAACTAGCTTCGACACCTGATCCTCAGCGACGTGCATCATCTTGAGCGCTTCCGAGTCGTTGGGATTGTCCTGCAGCTTCTTCACAGCGTCCAGACGCTGCGACACGATGGTAGAGATGTCCAGAGATGGCTGAAAAGCCGCCAATACATACTGTACCCTCCATAACCACACACAACGCAGTGGACGCGCGTGCGCCGTCGAAGCCTACAGGGAGAGGCGGCTCCTTGAAGACGACAGTGTCAAGGGCCGCTCTCTTCGCTTCTTCACCGGGAGCGGCTGCGGCAATGGCGTTGGCGGAGGGGGGCGGCATGGCGAAGACCTCGCTTGGTCCCGCTGGAACAGGTTCGGGCTGCTTTGGGACAGCCGCCGGCGCTGCTGCGGCCGTCGCTGCGTCTCCGTCGGCAGCGACGACAGCAGCAGCTGACGGCGCGGGCAGCGCCTGCGGCCCGATTACCGGCGCCGCCGCAGCGGCCGTGGGGGGCGGCCTGGGAGGCGGCGGCAGAATCGCCGGCACGTCGCTCACCACAGGCTCCCACTCCTGCAAATAGGACAACTGGCGTTCCAAGTCAATCTTCTATAGTTCGTCACTCCGCACAGTATACACACCTTCTCCTGGTGCTGTTTGCCCGACGAGACGGGGTACGTCAGTCGCAGCTGGGACTCCTCCTGCTTGCGCTGCGCCGGCGTCTTCGTGGGCAGCGGCACGGCGTTCTGCAAACAAAACAAAAGATTTGTCGAAAGAAGCAAGGTAAAGGGTCATGCCGAGATAAGTAAGGTCTCACAGGAATGTTGAGTGTGATGCCGGTATTGGGGTTGAGCACGAAGGGGTGATTGAGGAAGTCCTGCTCCTCCTCCGAGTCGAGACTGCGCAGGTCCGAGTCGCTCGAGCTCTCCAACGTCTCGCCGCGATCCTTCTTCTCCTTGCGCGCCTGCTTGTGCTGCAGCCTCTTGCAGAAGTCTGCAATAGAACAGAACAAGGTTGAAATGGGTGACAAGTCGACGCAGTAGGGATTCGTTGCGACAGACGGTACCGATGAGCTCATCGATGGAGCGGCCGCCAGCCCTCAGTTTGGCGATCTCGTCGGAGCTCATGGAGCGGATCTGTTGCAGACTGCCCACTTGAAGCATGGCGCTGGCGTTGCGCCGGGCGATCTCGAACAGGCGTTTCTTGTCGATATGGCCGTGCTCGTCGCGCGGAGTGGGTGACGAGCCGCTTCGCCTGCGCCTCCTGCGCGAGCGATGGTCGTCGCGCCGCCGCGACACCGACCGAGAACGGCTCCTTCGACGACGACTGCTGCGATGACTGCGACTGCGGCTTCGACTCCGGCTGCGTGACCTGACAGCAGTGACGCAAGATTCGAAGTCTTCTAATCTCCAGCCACCACTGTATTTCTTGCTACGTTATTAGAAGAAAAGTGCGGTTGCCAACAGAAAATGTAATCCCCTAGGCTATACACCTGATTCGTCTGCGTTCCCTGTCTTGAAAGTAATCGTTGGCCCGATCCCGCCTCCTGCGATAGAAGTCGGGCGAGCGCTGACCCTTGCTCCAGGGCCACAGAGCACGCTTGTCCTCCATACGGCGCCTGCGCAGGTAGTCGCGCTCGCTCTCCCAACTGAGCGCCTCCTCGTCGCGTGGTCGGCGCTCCGCCTCCTGTTTCCGGTGGTACTTCGAGCGGGGCGACAACGATCGCGACCTGCATTGTTCACGTTGGCAATTGCAAACGGTGCCAAATGAAACGCGAGAGAACGGCTTACAACAAAGCGAGACCAACCTCGATCGACTTCTCGAGTAGCTGTGCTGCCGCTTCGACTTCTTCTTCGAGCGCTTCTTGTGTTTCTTGCGCTTTCGGTGCCGCTCATCGTCGCTTTCTTCGCGCAGTTCCCCTGAAACGCGCACAAACTGTACATACATATATTATAATAGCGTGGTCAACGTCACGCGATCAGCTCCAGTATAGACTCCCATTGGCATACGGTACGTACGTACCGTCCGATTCGTCCAAGGCGCCGACCATGTCGTCGTCGCTGGTGGCCACGTTCTCCTCCTCCTCGCTGTGGACGATCTCGCCCTCTTCGCCCATGCTCGCGTTCAGCTTCGACGAAGCGCCACCAGCGCCTAATTGGGCGCCGCCGACAGCTGCGCCCACTGCCTTCGCCGACTTGAGACTACCGATGGCGATCTTCTTCGCGACAACCCTTTCGGCCTTCTTCGGCTGAAGGAAGAAAGAAACATCTCCGCTAAAGTGTCCATCTTAGGCACAACCTATCGTAATAACTCGAACAAGTGGTGAGGCTGAACAGCAATAATCTGCCTGCAGATTCTAAACGAGAGCTTTGCCAGTGACCAACCCCTTTGCCGACCAAGTCATCCTCGTCGTTGTCTTGACCGTCCGCCAGCGCGGCACCGCGTTTCGGCTTCAGCGCGGGAGGATTGAACTGGACATCGTCTTCGCCGACTTCTTTTCTGCCTTCGCCTATTCTAGCCATCACGTTTCGCAAGTCGATTTTCGGTTTCGTTTGAGCGGTAGTTGCTGCTTTGTCGCCAGAATCGCTTGCTTTAGACTTCTCCGCATCGAGAGATTGTTTGTTCTTTTGCTGCGTATCCCCCGAGCCCGACTCAGCGTCGCCGGAGCCGGCCGTTTTCAACGTCAGATTCCGGGGCAGAAAGCTGGTCGAAGCCGCCTTCTTGAGTGTGGTGGCCGGCGTCTTGTCACTTTTGGCCAGTGGAAAGTTTTTCTCGAGGCCGACGAAGTCGCGCTCCTCCTCCTTCTTGCGCTCCAGGCGACGCTGCTCCGATTCGCTGGGAACGTCGTGACCCTTTTCGCGTAGATAGTCGGTCAGCTTCACCGCTTGGATCTGGAGACCGCCTCCGCCGCTTCCCTCGGCGGTGGCCTTCTCCCGGAAGGTCGACCAGTCCGCGCCGGCCGGCATGTCGTGGTCTTCGGCATCTGAGACTGGCTCCGTCGTCATGTTCTGGAAGAGCTCCGCGCCTTCCTTCGCATCTTTCTTTTCTGTGTCTGGCGCCGTGGGAGTGCTGCTCACAGTCACAGATGGCTGCTGCCGTGGCATATTCTCTCCGGCCTTCTTCTTTGATGTCGGCGCCGACTTCACTGGATCCCGTGGATCGGGAAGCTTATCCTTGCGAGCCTTCGCATGGATCTCGATGCGACGACCTTTCCCAAAAGACTCCTTCAGTTTGAGCGGTTTCTTCTGCTTGTGAGAACCAATCGACTTCTTGGACTTCGAACTCTCCTTCCTACGGCGTCTCTTCGCGTCCTCGTCTTCGGTCTTGAACAGGCGTCTTGGGTCGAAGTCCTTCAGTCCAGTTTCGAACTCGCGAAACAGTTCTGCCACGATGGCTTCGGAGCCTGACCCTGACATGCTTCGTTTGCGCCTTTCTCCTCTCTCCAAAATCCCAATACGGCTATCTATCAAGTATCAACGACGCCAAGGGGCGGGAAAGAAGCGAAGCCAACGATGGTCTTCAGCAACCCTGGGATCAGAGCCGTACGACTTTGCATCAACATTGGCGACGAGGTAATCACGCCACACGCCAATAATGGTGCGTTTGGCAACGAGTTCAAAATGTATATTGCTTCTCTTCTCCCAAACTACTGGCTTGGTACCCGAGCTCCCGTTTCGCCACCATTGATTTGATATGTTGTGCGGTGTTGATCGCTGCTGTACCGTTTGAAGTATGAATTACGTATACACACATTTTCCGTGCTATCGTATACCAAACAATTCATACTTCGAACGGTGCAGCTGCATCGTTTGAAGTGTGAATTACATATATGAATCTGATCCGTGCTACCATATACCAAAACAATTCAAACTTCAAAGGTGCAGCCCTTTGAAGTTTGAATTACGTACATGGATCTTGTCCCTGCTACCGTATATCAAAACAATTCAAACTTCAAACGGTGCAGCAGTTGGAAGTTGGAATTACGTATACAAATCTGGTCCGTGCTACCGTATACCAAAACAATTCAAACTTCAAGGGTGCAGCCCTTTGAAGTTTGAATTACGTAAATGGATCTTGTCCGTGCTACCGTATATCAAAACAATTCAAACTTCAAACGGTGCAGCCGTTTGAAGTTTGAATTACGTATATGAATCTTGTCCGCGCTGCCGTATACCAAAACAATTCATCAAACCGTACACCAAACAAATCGGCACGGCACATCATATCAAATGAATGGTGACGAAACCGGAGCCGACTCATAACAAGATGGCAAGGTAACCGACAGTCATGCCGTGACACCTCTTCAGACCACATTCGCATTGACAATCCTAATTCTGTATAGCCCATTAGGTTCCCAGACGCACTTGAGTGCGTTTGGGACGAAAATAAAAAAAGTTTTTTTATTGTCCATTTTTTACTCTGATCTTGGTAAAAAATCTTCAGTTGAGGGCAACACCAACAGTTTTTACTCTCAGTACTAATCGGGGAGAATCTTTTTTACCGAGGTGGGAAAAGTTGTTTACCGAGACGGGAAATGTTTTTTATCAAGGCGGGAAAAGTTTTTTACTGAGATAGAAAATGTTTTTTACCGAGAGGGAAAATGTTTTTTGCTATGCCAGATTTTTCAGTGAGTGACTTTTTTACTGTAGCAGGTGATGTTTTTTACTCTGGGGGCCCTAGTTGTTTCCGGCTCTCACGGGTTATCGGCGCCCGCCCTCGGGGCGCCCGCCCCGCCCCCCCTCCAAGGTGCTCAAGATCACTTCTCTACGACGCAAGACAGACGAGTTAGAGCCGTTTTGCGTTTTAAACCTTCAGGTTACTGTAACTCGCGAGATTCAAATTTTTGAGATTTGACCAATGGGAGAACAAATGATCAGCGAGTCGAGAGCTATCCACTGACTTCGCGATTGTCTCTCGACGACGCAAACTGAGCGAGTTAGAGCGATTTTAGCGTCAAAATGTCGAGACTGGCGTTTTCAACGGTGCGTGTTTGCGTAATTGAAAGAACTTTTGCAATCGCACGAAAGAACGCGTCGAGAGCTTTCACCTGACGTGCCGATTGCCGCTCTACGACGCAACACGAGCGAGCTAGAGCCGTTTTGCGTTTCGACCTTCGGAGTGCTGTAGCGCGCGCAATTCAAACTTTTGAATTTTAAAACCTCTTAGCGGAATGATCAGTGAGTCGAGACCTATCCGTAGAGCCCAAGATCTCCGCTCTACGACTTTCCAACGCCGAGATCTGAGAGCGTTACGTACGCACGGACGCACGCACGCACGCACGCCGAGCTCTCGTAGGGTGTCGCCCGGCTGAGGCCGGGCGAAAAAAAGGATCGCGGCGCGTTTCTTGTCCCAACGGCGGGGGGTGAATTCTTCTCCGTCTTCTTCTCCTTCTTCTTCACGTCACGCTCTAGCGTCCATCAACAGGATCTCGTCGAGTCGCCTGCTATTCTTCCCAACCGTTGTTGCGCGCTATACAGTGCAAGCCCCAGAGTGCCTCCGCTCGTTCAGGAGGTCCTGCATACGTGTCCCAAAATTGTCCTACTCATTCTGTGCGTGCCTCAAAGTGCTCCCGCTTGTTCAGGAGGCCCTGCATACGTGTCCCAAAATTGTCCTACTCATTCTGTGCGTGCCTCAAAGTGCTCCCGCTCGTTCAGGAGGTCCTGCATACGTGTCCCAGAATTGTCCTACTCATTCTGTGCGTGCCTCAAAGTGCTCCCGCTCGTTCAGGAGGCCCTGCATACGTGTCCCAAAATTGTCCTACTTATTCTGTGCGTGCCTCAAAGTGCTCCCGCTCGTTCAGGAGGCCCTGCATACGTGTCCCAAAATTGTCCTACTCATTCTGTGCGTGCCTCAAAGTGCTCCCGCTCGTTCAGGAGGCCCTGCATACGTGTCCCAAAATTGTCCTACTCATTCTGTGCGTGCCTCAAAGTGCTCCCGCTCGTTCAGGAGGTCCTGCATACGTGTCCCAAAATTGTCCTACTCATTCTGTGCGTGCCTCAAAGTGCTCCCGCTCGTTCAGGAGGCCCTGCATACGTGTCCCAAAATTGTCCTACTTATTCTGTGCGTGCCTCAAAGTGCTCCCGCTCGTTCAGGAGGCCCTGCATACGTGTCCCAAAATTGTCCTACTCATTCTGTGCGTGCCTCAAAGTGCTCCCGCTCGTTCAGGAGGCCCTGCATACGTGTCCCAAAATTGTCCTACTCATTCTGTGCGTGCCTCAAAGTGCTCCCGCTCGTTCAGGAGGTCCTGCATACGTGTCCCAAAATTGTCCTACTCATTCTGTGCGTGCCTCAAAGTGCTCCCGCTCGTTCAGGAGGCCCTGCATACGTGTCCCAAAATTGTCCTACTCATTCTGTGCGTGCCTCAAAGTGCTCCCGCTCGTTCAGGAGGCCCTGCATACGTGTCCCAAAATTGTCCTACTCATTCTGTGCGTGCCTCAAAGTGCTCCCGCTCGTTCAGGAGGCCCTGCATACGTGTCCCAAAATTGTCCTACTCATTCTGTGCGTGCCTCAAAGTGCTCCCGCTCGTTCAGGAGGCCCTGCATACGTGTCCCAAAATTGTCCTACTCATTCTGTGCGTGCCTCAAAGTGCTCCCGCTCGTTCAGGAGGCCCTGCATACGTGTCCCAAAATTGTCCTACTCATTCTGTGCGTGCCTCAAAGTGCTCCCGCTCGTTCAGGAGGCCCTGCATACGTGTCCCAAAATTGTCCTACTCATTCTGTGCGTGCCTCAAAGTGCTCCCGCTCGTTCAGGAGGTCCTGCATACGTGTCCCAAAATTGTCCTACTCATTCTGTGCGTGCCTCAAAGTGCTCCCGCTCGTTCAGGAGGTCCTGCATACGTGTCCCAAAATTGTCCTACTCATTCTGTGCGTGCCTCAAAGTGCTCCCGCTCGTTCAGGAGGCCCTGCATACGTGTCCCAAAATTGTCCTACTCATTCTGTGCGTGCCTCAGAGTGCTCCCGCTCGTTCAGGAGGCCCTGCATACGTGTCCCAAAATTGTCCTACTCATTCTGTGCGTGCCTAAAAGTGCTCCCGCTCGTTCAGGAGGCCCTGCATACGTGTCCCAAAATTGTCCTACTCATTCTGTGCGTGCCTCAAAGTGCTCCCGCTCGTTCAGGAGGCCCTGCATACGTGTCCCAAAATTGTCCTACTCATTCTGTACGTGCCTCAAAGTGCTCCCGCTCGTTCAGGAGGCCCTGCATACGTGTCCCAAAATTGTCCTACTCATTCTGTGCGTGATCAAAGTGCTCCCGCTCGTTCAGGAGGCCCTGCATACGTGTCCCAAAATTGTCCTACTTGTTCTGTGCGTGCCTCAAAGTGCTCCCGCTCGTTCAGGAGGCCCTGCATACGTGTCCCAAAATTGTCCTACTCATTCTGTGCGTGCCTCAACGTGCTCCCGCTCGTTCAGGAGGCCCTGCATACGTGTCCCAAAATTGTCCTACTCATTCTGTGCGTGCCTCAGAGTGCTCCCGCTCGTTCAGGAGGCCCTGCATACGTGTCCCAAAATTGTCCTACTCATTCTGTGTGTGCCTCAAAGTGCTCCCGCTCGTTCAGGAGGCCCTGCATACGTGTCCCAAAATTGTCCTACTCATTCTGTGCGTGCCTCAAAGTGCTCCCGCTCGTTCAGGAGGCCCTGCATACGTGCCCAAAATTGTCCTACTCATTCTGTGCGTGCCTCAGAGTGCTCCCGCTCGTTCAGGAGGCCCTGCATACGTGTCCCAAAATTGTCCTACTCATTCTGTGCGTGCCTCAAAGTGCTCCCGCTCGTTCAGGAGGCCCTGCATACGTGTCCCAAAATTGTCCTACTCATTCTGTGCGTGCCTCAAACTGCTCCCGCTCGTTCAGGAGGCGTCAGCACCATTGAATTAAATTAAATATAGAACAGCAGCAGCAGAATAAAATTAAAATTAGATAAATTTGACATCAGCAGAACCGCCTCGACGCGTAGAATCCAACGGTGACCACTTCGACCCCCTCCGACCTACCACGCATGCCCTGGGGGCAAAAATGTCGACTGCGAAGGAGAGTTTCAGTATACTGACAAATTGTTAACAAATTCAAAACACATTAGAACCATATCAAATAGGGGTTCGTTTGAAGCGTCTCGACGAGAAAATTACAATGGCACCAATGCCGCCGCCCCCAAATTTACCACGAGCGCTATTTTTGCAAAAAGGTGCCTCAAAAATCAACTTTTTATTGGCTCATCCAAACATAGCGTTGTAGGGGTTCGTTTGAACCGTCTCACCGAGAAAATTACAATGGCGCTATCCGCGACCCGCAAAAAGGTACCAGAAGCGTTATTTTTGCAAAAAGGTGCCACAAATTTGTAACTTTTGATTGGCTGCTCGGAACATGGCGTTGTTGGGGTTCGTTGAAACCGTCTCGACGAGAGGAATCCAATGGTGCCATCGTCGACGCCGTACCACGCACCATGTGCACGCGGAGTCACGCAAACGTGGTCTGGCCGCAACTCAGTGTTGCCTTATCCAAACCTAGTCGTGTTGGGGATCAAATAAAACTTCTTTGATAAGAAGAATTGATTCATGAGGGTCCTCAGACTCCATCTGTCAACGCACAACCACCCTGTAGAAGAGAATCCAATGGCGCGAGGGGTGAAGTTTTAGAACCTGGCACAAACCAAGGGGTCAGATTTGTGGACCTCATACAAACCAAGGGGTGAAATTTTTGGCCTTCACCTGTGCAAGTAGTCAGATTTTTTACCTGCATACAAGGCAAGGGGAGGATTCTTGACCCTCAACCACAACCCTCGCTCTAATTGTGTCCTGCAATCCCCTTGCCCCTGTCCCTCCCTACCCCTTACCCCTGTCCCTCCTGAAGCTCTTGGCAGAGTTTCAGGAGCCGCTGCATACGTACCCCAAACAAGCTGTGTGTGTAAAAAGTTCAACCTATACTTTGTGTCTGTCATATTTTGGTGAACAGTATAGTGAACTTTGTACACATCGTTAGTCGCATCTGGAGAAAGTGTCTTGAGAATGTGTACCTTAATGCCAAGTGCACCTATCCCCACGATACGGTTGTCTGTACAGCTGATCTGAAGCTCAGTGATATCGCCGCGTTTGCTATATGTTATCGGCATGATACGACGCCGTTTATCTGATGTTTCCTACCTGTGTGAAAACGTCACATCCAACAAAAAACTTGCCAAAAGTTTGGTGCGAGCGAATTCCTGTTTTCAGCGTTCGCATTTCTGTTTCCGAGTGCACATTCATCAATAAACAGCTGTTCTGGCCATCAGAGGAAAATCTCGATTTTGAGATTTTCTTAAATCTTAATTCTAAATATCATGAAATTGCAATTTATTAAGACTGCAAAACTATGTCACAAATTCTTATTGGCATGCGGCCTTACCATTTTCTGCGTTCAAATTCGTCAAAAAAACGACGTTCTATTTTGTTGATTTATGGAATTTTGAAAAATAATCACGTATATCTATTAAATTCCACATTTGCAAAAAATATCTCTGGCGTTACAAATTATCCGCAGTCTATACTCCTTCCATTCTGAAGAAATTTCGCCGCTATATCATCAGGTGAAAAAGTCGGTTTTCGACATTTTAATATTTTGATTGAAAATATCTCGAAATTGCGATTTTTAAAAACTTCAAAACTACGTCACAAATTCTTATCGGCATACGCCCTTTCCATTTCTGCATTCACATTCGTCATTAAATGACTTTGTATTTTAGTAAATTTATGCAATTTTGACAAATAATCGCATATTTCTATTAAATTCCGCATCTGCAAAAATTTCTTTTGTGTTACAAATTATCCGCGGTCCATGCTCCTTCCATTTCTGCAGAAATTTCGCGGCTAGCGCAGCAGACGAAAAAGTCGATTTTCGACATTTTCGAATTTCAATTGCGAATATCTCGAAAATGCGAAATTAGCAACAACAAGCTGTTTTAAAAAAGTTGAGTTGTTTTATTAATACAGAGTGGTTTGTGAGTATTTTAAAGTGGAAGAGTAAAAGAGTGGATACTTTTGTAAAGTATTTCGAAGCCTTTCCGATATGACGCGCGCCCGGCCGGAGTCCACTATTCATGCGCTACTTTTGACACGCTCCTTTCTGAGGGGTTCTTGCAGGGCAACATTGGGATCGCCCGGGATTATTTTTTTGAGCAAGACACACGCATTTCTGAGCGGTTGTTGCAGGGCAACATTGGGATCGCCCGGGATTAATTTTTTTAGCAGACAAAGTTGTTCGTAAGACAAGAGTTTAAAAAACAAAAGTTTTCTTTAGGAATGACCGTTCAACAACTGCCTCAACGTAAGGTTTCAAACGGTCGAACGAATGCCGCTCTACAACGTAAGACGAGCGAGTTAGGGCCGATTTGCTGTTTGAACCTTTGAGTTACTGTAGCTCGCCAAATTCAAACTTTCGAATCTTGACTTCTCTTAACGGAATGATCAGTGTGACGAAACCTATTCAACCAACTCAAGATCGTCTCTCTACGACGGAAGACGAGCGAGTTAGAGAAGTTTTGCGTTTTGAACTTTTGGATTACTGTAGCTCGCGATATTCAAACTTTTGAGCTTCAACCAATAGAAGAAGAAGTGATCAGTGAGTCAAGAGCTATCCAGCAACTCAAGATCGTCTTTCTACGACGCACGCTGAGCGAGTTAGAGCGATTTCTATGCTAAAAACGCGAGAATGTCGCTTTTCGTGGTGCGTGTTTGCACAATTAACAAATTTTTTTACGTCAATCTAAAGAGCACGTCGAGACCTTTTAGTTGACCTATCGCACGCCGCCCTACGACGTAAGACGAGCGTGTTAGAGCCGTTTTGCGTTTTGGACCTTCAGGTTACTGTAGCGCGCGCAATTCAAACTTTTGAATTTCGACTTCTCTTAACGGAATTATCAGTGTGCCGAAACCTATTCAGCGAACTCAAGATCGTCTCTCTATGACGAAAGACGAGCGAGTTAGATAAGTTTCGCGTTTTAAACCTTTGGGTTACTGTAGCTCCCGAAATTCAAACTTTTGAGTTTCGACCAATAGAACAACAAATGATCAGTGAGTCGAGAGCTATCCAACCAACCCAAGATCATCTCCCTACGACGCACGCTGAGCGAGTTAGAGCGATTTCTGCGATAAAAACGCGAGAATGGCGCTTTTCGTGTTGCGTGTTTGCGTAATTAACAAAAGTTTTAATGCCAAACGAAAGAGCACGTCGAGACCTTCTAGTTGATCTATCGCGCGCCGCTCTACGACTTACGACGAGCGAGTTACAGCCGTTTTCCGTTTTGACCTTCGGGTTACTGTAGCGCGCGCAATTCAAACTTTTGGATTTCGAAGTCTCTTAGCGACATTACCAGTGAGTCGAGAGCTTTCCGTAGAGCCCAAGATCTCCTTCCTACGACTTACCAACGCCGAGATCTGAGTGCGTGACTAACGGACGGACGCACGCACGCACGCACGCACGAAAAGCTCTCGTAGGGGTTCGCCCGGCTGAGGCCGGGCGAAAAAACGGACATCGGATCCGTACTCAGCGACCTTGACTCTACTTGACTACATATGCCACATATCTTACTTTTGTGCGACGGACAGACAGACACACACACACACACACAGACACACATTGTCATCCGTATATATACACCTCGCCGCGCTGAGGCGCGGCGAAAAAATGTCTTACTCGTTTTGCGCGTGCCTCAAAGTGTTTCCGCTCGGCGCTCGTTCAGGACCCATACGTGCCCAAGAATTGCCCTACTCGCCTCGTACGTTACTAAAAGGGGTTCGGCTCATTCGAGAGCCTGTGGACTACTCGTTTAAGTTGACTGGTTGATTGGCTCCGCCAATAAACAAGCTTTGTCTAAAAACTGTGGCACCACGTTGGCATCAGTGTAAACTTTAGAGCGTGTGCGCGATAATGTGCACTGGATAGTGAAGTGCCGCTAGACATTTAGTCGACAATTTGGTGGGGTTTCGCCGCAATTGGTCTTGGATTTATTTGTTCGTGGTACCTGATCCACATATGGATCAGAAGGTTCGCCGCAGGCACACTTTGCGCTTATAATTGTGGCAACTGATCCATAAATGGATCAGAGAAATTCGCCGCAGGCACACAGTGCAATAAAAGCGTCTAAATGAGACGACGCCCTATTGAAAAGGGTATAAATGGGACGACGCCCTATTGAAAAGGGTATAAATGGGACGACGCCCTATTGAAAAGGGTATAAATGGGACGACGCCCTATTCTTTTGGGCTTAGTGCTCGACGCATCCACACAAAGATATGTTGAAATGTAAGCTGCTTGAGAGTGTCGAAATTAAGAAATTCTGACAAAAACCTTGAAAATATACCTAAATTCGTCAATTATTAAATCTAGAACTATTTGCTAAATACTTGGCAGACTATGCCCGACACAACTATGCAAAGACATTTTGAAATTTAAGCTATTTGGAATTGTCGAAATTTGAGAATCTTAAAAAAATATCCCAAATTTCGTTAATTATAAAATCAGATACTATTTGCTAAATACTTGACAGACTATGCCCAATGCATCAACGCAAAGACATTGTGAAATTTGAGCTGTTTGAAATTGTCATAATTTGAGAATTTTGACAAAAACCTTGAAATATCCCTAATTTTGTTAATTATAAAATCTGAAACTATTTGATAAATACTTGGCAGACTATGCTCGATACATCCGTGCAAAGAAGTTTTGAAATTTAAGCTGTTTGAAATTGTCGAAATTTGGGAATTTTGACAAAAACCTTGAAAATATTCCTAATTTGGTTAATTATATTCGCTGAAGCTATTTGCTAAATACTTGGCAGACTATGCTCGATACATCCGTGCAAAGAAGTTTTGAAATTTAAGCTGTTTGAATTTGTCGAAATTTGGGAATATTGACAAAACCCTTGAAAATATCCCTAATTTCGTTAATTATATTCGCTGGAACTATTTGCTCAATACTTGACAGACTATGCTCGATACATCCGTGCAAAGAAGTTTTGAAATTTAAGCTGTTTGAATTTGTCGAAGTTTGGGAATTTTGACAAAACCCTTGAAATATCCCTAATTTTGTTAATTATAAAATCTGAAACTATTTGATAAATACTTGGCAGACTATGCTCGATACATCCGTGCAAAGAAGTTTTGAAATTTAAGCTGTTTGAAATTGTCGAAATTTGGGAATTTTGACAAAAACCTTGAAAATATTCCTAATTTCGTTAATTATATTCGCTGAAACTATTTGCTAAATACTTGGCAGACTATGCTCGATACATCCGTGCAAAGAAGTTTTGAAATTTAAGCTGTTTGAATTTGTCGAAATTTGGGAATTTTGACAAAACCCATAAAAATATCCCTAATTTCGTGAATTCTAAAATGCGAAACTATGTCACAAATTCATCGCGTACAATGGCCTTTCCATTTCAGCAAGAACTTCGTAGATACGGTTTGTAAACAAAAGTGTCATTTTTGGCATTTTTGTATTTTAATTGTAAATATCTCGAAATAGCGAAATTAGCAACAGAAACGGACATCGGCACGTTACTCAGCGCATTCGACTCCATTAGGTGGCACTAACCGTCATGTCTAGTTGTTCCGTACACACAGACAGACAGACAGAGGAACGAACAGACAATAGCGTCCGTATATATACTCGCCGCCCTGGGGGGCGGCGAAAAAAGTAAGAGTATTTCATGTAAAAGTGCCTAAAGGCAGAAAGATGAATACCTCAGTAGGATGTATTTCTCAGTAGGACCAATTTTGGCAGATGGAAGCTTGGATGGCCCATAGCGCAGGTTGATGATGGTAAACGGCCCTTTCAAAACACGATAAAGTCTTCACTGTCAACCTATGAGACACCAAATAGCGTACACTCTGACCCCTCACTGCAAGTTTCAGTACCAGTGCCCAAAGATTAGATTAGTAGTCAGATGTGCTAACCTGCTAGGCTAATGGAGCTCTGGGACAACCCCATGGGGTTCTATTCGGGGGATGGGGTTGTATTTTTCAGAGGGGCCTTTAGGGTGGGGGTCTATTCGAGGGGGGGTTCTATTCGAGAGATGGGGTTCTAATCGGGGAAATACGGTATGTTCCAGGTGTGAAGCATGTAAAAGCAAGAGTATTAAACGATATTCCACTGGTGTAGCAAATGCGGCGCTTCGCGCCGCCCACCAATTTGTAAGAGAAATATTAGTAGGTACCAGCATTAATTGAGAGAAAGCATTTTCGACTAAAATTACCCACACTAAACTGCGCAAAGGTCACAACGACACGCGGCAACATATTCGGCACATCTTAGCGTGTCGTTGTGACCTTTGCGCAGTTTTGTGTGGATAATTTTAGTCGAAAATGCTTTCTCTCAATTAATGCCGGTACCTACTAATATTTCTCTTACAAATTGGTGGGCGGCGCGAAGCGCCGCATTTGCTACACCAGTGGAATATCGTTTAATACTCTTGCTTTTACATGCTTCACACCTGGAACATATTCATCTTTCTGCCTTTAGGCACTTTTACATGAAATGTACATATGTAGCTCTTGAAGAGTGGTAAACCGTAGTTGTCGCAGTTCAGCAGTTGCTGGACCATTGCTTGCTTGTTGAATAGGCTCATCTCCCCAGTCAACTGTTTGGCATAGATTTTGGCGTAGTAGGCGAATGCCGTGCCCTAATGATACTCGCACAGTGGCCGATGACTTTGGAAACGTTCAACCGACAGTAACAGTAACAGTAACAGCAATCTTTCTTACCACAGCGAAGGCCCAGCACGACCCACACACTCCCTGAACAAACAAGACTTGGAGGGGGAGAAGATTAGAAATGACGTTTGTTGACCGCAAGATGCGCATTCGGTTAATTAATCAGTCACGAGATATAATATGGTCACAAAACCAAATCTCTCTACGTACAAGATTTCATACTTCATGCAACTCAGAACCAATTGAAGTGTTATCTAATGGACAACGGTAAACAGTTACCATATCAGAGGCAAATCTACTCTGCTAGCAACACACCTGTGCATTCACCTTGACCTCGAAATTCTCCTTTCGCAACTTCGCCGGCCAGGATATCACACGAGGATCTATTAGAGCTTGGTAGATTCTCTCAGTGAATGTTGTGAATACATCTTCACTTCCCACTGCCTACCTTAGAGTTCACCCTCTCAGTTTACTGGAGACCCTCCAGCAAGCACCCCAGACGATAGTTTTAGCAATCATACCTCTAATTAGGGGCACGTAATGGCGGGTGGAGACTACATAATTCGAGAGGGAGCGCTTATTGAGACATCCAGTGGCGGATGGGAGATGGGAGTGGGGCGGATTTGGAGGGGGGGGGGGGGCGAAACTTTGAAGCCACAGGGGGGCCAAGATGTCACAAAATTGCATCAAATTATTTTGCGGGGCAGGCAAAAATTTTGCCAATTTTGGTCTCTTCTGTTGCAAAACTGCTGTAAAGTAACGCTGCAGTGGAAAATTTTGCCGATTTCGGTCTCTTACGTTAGAAAAAGGTTTAGAAAAGCGAAGCAGGCAAAATTCTTTTGCTCTGGAGGCGCTACCGCGCAAGATTATCCTTCCCGAGAGAGGGAATGGGAGGTTTGGTCGAATGAAGGGTTGAGAGCGGAAGCACAACCGCTCCCCCCCCCTCCCCCTGCCCCTGGACTCGCTACTGGCAACAACTTAGCATACTCGCCCTGTAGCACCGAAGTGACGACACTGGAGCCGCCGCCAGCGTCTTCCGAGAGGACGCCACCTGACGCTGAGCTCGTCTCCGATTTATCCGCTAGGTCCATGTCAGATGGGGCGACGGTGGTCAGTTGGCACGTTGTCCGGCCAATCAATGTCGCCACTTTGCAGCCTGGACATAAAGGAACCACTGAGGTCGACCAGTCGGAAATGGGCGAAACGCAATCTCGACGCAGACGCCTGGCGTAGCCGAGCATCTTCTGGCGCGCATCTTGGAACTGGCTCGGCCTTTGATTTGCCCTCTGGGGTCTTTGACGGTTAAGAGACCGCGTTTCATTGGCTTTCCGGTCCTGACTTAGGTCGCTTACCCGCA
>JASAMZ010003812.1:0-35054 GCA_030248115.1 Linhomoeus sp. GSCO2_2
CAATTCCAAACAGCTTAAATTTCAGAGAAATCCAGTTTTGCACGGAAGTATGCGAGCATCAGAACACATCTTTTGTGTCGAACATATCTTTGAGTGGATGCATCCAGCACTAACCGCGAAAGAACAGGGCCGTCGTGCCATTTATACCCTTTTCAATAGGGCGTCGTCTCAGTTACACCCCTTTCCAGAGGCGCGTCGTCCCATTGTATACCCTTTTCAATAGGGCGTCGTCTGATTTAGACGCTTTTGCTGGCACTGTCTGCCTGCGGCGAGTTTTTCTGATCCATTTATGGATCAGTTGCCACAGTTATGAGCGCAATGTGTGCCTGCGGCGAATCTTCTGACGCGGCGATACCCCACTAGATTGTCGACTGAATGCCTGGCGGCGCTTCCACGATCCAGTGCACATTATCGCGCACTTGCTCTCGAGGCTACACTGATGCCAACGTGGTGCCACCGTTTTTTAGACAAAGCTTGTTTACCAAATCCGACTCACCAGGCTGAAACGGGATGGATATACCAACGCCACAAGTCGATTTGCGCAGATGGCCAGTATGAGTGACATTCGAACGAAAGCGAAATAATAAATGGCGCCAAAGCCAAACTGTGCAATTCGGGGAACTTCATCAGAAACCACAATGGGATTAGGGAACAGTTCACTGGACAGCCGGCTTCTTCACAAAGATATGAGACACCAAGTAGTTTGGAATGTCAACAATTCCCAGAAACACTGTGAGCGAAGAAATCGTTCGAAAAATCCATCTTGCGGTGTTTCAGAACGACGTATAAGTAAACAATGTAAAAAATGATAAATGGCATGGCCGGTATGTTGCTAAACTGGTCGACGCGACAGAGCAATTCTTCAAACTGGAATCGGCCCATCGCTTCGTTGTAAGCTGCCATTCTCAGCAATTGTTGTGAAGTGGGTGCAATCGCATGCAATGCCGCTTCATGGTACACGTGTAACACGTCGAGAGGCAGATCGAAATGGTACGCCGTCCTGGTAATGGAATTGATTACCTTTCTACTGAAAGGGCCGTCAAACTCTATCCGAGAGAAAGGGATAGAAAAGGCTTCGTTCGCCGAAGAAAAGTCACGCCTGACACGGACCCTTGATTGAAAATGTCCCAAAATGGATCGTCGTTGTTGTTCGCTTGACGCACACGCGCATGTGGCTCGCTAAGCACAATGAAAGGCCTAACAAAAGTAAAATTGCTACTCCATGCGGCTTCGTCTTACATAGTGCCCGTCGCTTAGAATGAGCGAGCAGCTACTGTTGTAATGCGCAGGGCAGGGTTTTGTATGTTTGTGAGTGGAGTTTTGTGCAGTTGTAGTAGAGTGGAGACTGGAGTAGCAGGACGTCTGGAGTAGATTTATCGTCCGGTTGATAACTTCATTCAATAGAGCACACAAGGTATGGATTTCCTTATTTTCAAAGCAAAAGCGCCTTAAGAGGCAGTGACGAGGAAAACTTTCAATGGCTACCCAGCGCTTCAGGAGTATTTATTTGGCGTCGTTTGGCTGGCTTTCCAGCCAGCTTTCTCAGGCCAAAGCCCAATCACTCGATAAAATAGGAGTAAAGAACATCGCTCAAATATTGTTCTTAACAATTCAATCACTCACTCGTTAAATGGTTCTTTGACCTATTTACGAGTGATTGGGTTTTGGCCTGAGGAAGCTGGCTGAAGAGCCAGCGGAAGGTCGCCAAATAAATACTTCTGAAGCGCTGGGTAGCCATTAAAAGTTCTCCATGTATGATGCAGCGCCTTGAACCATTTAAGATCTAACCAGGGGCGAGTTAGGTATGTACGTTTGTCTCACATTGCACGTGTGAAATCCTGGGAATGTGAAGGCCGTTGGGATTTGGGAATGTGAGGACAAGTATCATTGTTGCTGGTCAAACGTGATGCTAGTCTCATAAAACTCTAGGCATAGTGCTAGCGCTCTACTATAGAACAATCGTTGCGGCACCCTGTCGAAACTGGACTCTCCACGAACACTTCCATTGAAGACCAGCACGCACGTCGGTTATCCCGCGCCCCCGCTTCAAACTGATATACCGGCATATAGAACGAGTAGAGGACCATACCAAACCCCTGCCACACACACACACACACACACACACACACACACACACACACACACACACACACACACACACACACACACACACACACACACACACACACACACACACACACACACACACACACACACACACACACACACACACACACACACACACACACACACACATCTCTCTCTCTCTCTCTCTCTCTCTCTCTCTCTCTCTCTCTCTCTCTCTCTCTCTCTCTCTCTCTCTCTCTCTCTCTCTCTCTCTCTCTCTCTCTCTCTCTCTCTCTCTCTCTCTCTCTCTCTCTCTCTCTCTCTCTCTCTCTCTCTCTCTCTCTCTCTCTCTCTCTCTCTCTCTCTCTCTCTCTCTCTCTCTCTCTCTCTCTCTCTCTCTCTCTCTCTCTCTCTCTCTCTCTCTCTCTCTCTCTCTCTCTCTCTCTCTCACACACACACACACACACACACACAGACCCACGAACAGACAATACCGTCCGTATATATGTTACGTCCACTTTCCGCATTCGTCCAGAAGCCGAATAATGCGGTTTCGGGACGCGTCGGCGTCCAGTTTCCGCATAATGCCGTTTCTGGACGACACGGCGTCCAGAATACGCATTGGAAAGGAGAGGCATGCGTCACCACACCATGCGTAATCTGGACGTCCAGAATCAGCATTTCTTTGCCATCATGACGGAGGCGCACAGCAGGCCTGAGCAGGGGGTGAAGTAGGTGGAGGAGTGTTCACCCCACTTACAGTTTGCACTAAAACTCGGCCGGCGTCGCGCTGGCGGGTCGAAAACTGAGGCTTAGCGCGACCACCAACTTCAGGGCGCGCTCCGCGCGCCCTGAAGTCGGTCACCGGTCGCGTTAAGCCTAAGCTTCGACCCGCCAGACTGCGACGCCGACTGACTCTTGTGAACTGTGGGCGCAGGGCGAGCCTAAGCATAGCCTGATTTCAAAGGAAAATCATACTTTCAAAGACAACAACATTGTAATCAATCAAGGAATGCGTATTCTTGACGTCCAAGTTACGCATATAGAACCAGGAGCATGCTTCTCCTTCTCCAATGCGGATTCTGAACGGCGCCGCGTCCACAATCCGCATTATGCGGAAACTGGACGCGTCGCCGTCCAGAAGCCGCATATGCGGATTCTGGACGAATGCGGATTCTGGACGTCACATATATACTCGCCGCCCTGGGGGGCGGCGAAAAAATTTGGACTGTCATACGTGCAACTACTGGCTACATCATCAGTCGCTTGTGTTTATGGTCACAGAAGACAGTGTAAACTACCTACTCATCTCATAATGCTCATGAATGAGTCTTCAATCTATTACAGATCTGGACCACAAAGGTTACAACAGCTACAATTGCCAGCGTCTTTCTCTTGACGCTGCCAATCACCATCCCATTCGCTATCACCAACAACCGGTATACCCTGGCCGAGAAAACCGTAGATGAAAATGGCGTCGCCACACTAACACCCGTTTCGTCAGCCGACAGTGAGGCAACTGTGATTTTGTACCAACTGGTCGATCCTCTTCCCACCTATTACAAGGTACATACCTATGTTCTACTCCATTTTAAATAACTCGCTACTGATGGCTCGTTCCAGCAGTTCGTAAGGCGGCGATTTCAGCTATCAGCCGTAGCAATACGTAACCGAACCAGTAGCGCCCAGAAAAACAGATGTATTGCTGCTTCTCGAAGCACATTTCATGCTTCGAGTAGCGATTGGTGCACACAAGGTTTATACTCGGCGTCGGCGAAGCAAAGTTTTCGCGTCGAGACCCCCGCCAAATTCAAAATGCTTGCTTCGCGAAGAATGATTTGCGATTTCGGTTCGTGACCGAATAGCAGACTGCTTCGCTTGAATTCAAGCAAAGAAGAAACGAACTATTTGGTCAAATTTGAGTCAAAATGACTGCGGAAGGGGCAGAGATGACTGCGGAAGCGACAGAAATGACTGCGGAAGCGGCGAAAATGACAGACAGTTGGAAGGAGCGGTTGATTAAGGAGGTACGACGCCATCCGCAGCTCTGGAACAAAGGAGACCGCCTCTACTCGAATAAACTGGCCCGGACGAACGCTTGGACGGAGATTGCAGCACTTTTGGGGCCCGAAATCGGCCTTCACGGAGAGGAGACTGCAGAAACCGGTGATTATTGGTGAAAATCGCGTATTATTGCACCGGCTTCATCAGTTTCGGTTTTCAGCTGCCACTCTGTGCCAGAGCGAATGGAAGAAACTGTTTGCGCTGCAGGCGAAAATTTTTTGCGTTTTTAAACCGTTTTACTGCAAAATTTGCCTTTAAAGTGACTGTTTCGGCTTATCAAGAGCGAAAATTTTCCCAAAAAATAGTGCCGCAGGCGAAAATTTTGCGATGTTAGGCCCAAAATGTACCAAAATCAGCCAAATAATAAGCGCCGCTGGCGAAATTTTGGCGATTTTTGAGCTAAATATAGGAAAGTTTACTTAAAATTGCGCCGCAGGCGAAAATTTGTGCATATACGCGCCTTTATTACTAAGGAAAATTTTTCCCTAATGTGGGGCCCAAGGGGGTGGGGGAGGGGGGGGCGCCCCCTGGGCCCGCTAGTGAATGTGGGAAATCTGGAGTCGATATTGCTTGAAACTACTACTTTTGCACCAGGACCTTCGAAAACTTCGGATTGGAAGACGAGGCGTCGTCCCAGAGCTGGACTGGACTCGACACTGACGAGGGAGACGGCGCCAGTCTCTTCGCCCATTCAGTAGCCGCCTATGGAGGCGACACGACGCCCGCGCCGCCGGGCAGCAAGCGATTGGCCACCGAGCGTTTCTCAGGTGGGGGGGGGGGGGGGTTGGGGTTTTGAAATTGAAAGTGCTTCCTTCAACTGCGTGGTGGACGTGTGTGCTGCTTGCAGGTGAGGAGGATGGGGAAGAGGTGGAGGAGACGCCGATTAGGCCCCAATCGACGCCAGCGGCTTGGGGAGGCGCCAGTGTCTCCAAGAAGGCTGGTCGCAAGCTCAGCTGCAGCAGCGGCGGCGGCGCATCGGCCAGTGAGGTCCAGACGGCGCTACTGCAAGAACTGAGCAAGATGCGCGAGACGGACGAGCTCGCAAATACGGTACAGAATGCTACCTACTGGTGTAGCCTCACTTTCTGGACGCATTACTAGCGTTGGACTTCAGCAATGGTGCATTGCACGATTGTTTAGGCGCCACCGTTGCTGATCGACGGAGACAGCTTCCATCGATCAAGAGACGAAAAGCGATGATGGATATGAATCATTATTTGGATCAGTGTGTTCTGGAGCACCTGCAGAGCCTGGACTTGTGAAGCGCTGTTGCTTTCGGTGTCAGCTGTGGTTCGTTTGACTGTGGTCTGGTGAACTGTGAAATACGGCACAATACTACAATACAGTTCGCACAAAGTTACTCATTGCTTTCCGACGTCAGCGCGCCAACATTGATCGCTTTGTCTTGCCATGTCACGGCGCCTTCGTTGGAGAAGTAGCTGAGAAAGGTCTCGCGCACACTGCTGGCATTGAAGGTAGTAGTTGATGCCCCTCTTCTCCAGGGGAAGCAGCTGCTCCCCTCCCTCCACTCCCTTCTTTCTGGCCTGCAGTCCCTCTCTGTGGTGTCCCCACCTCCCAGCAGGCGTAGAGGGAGACGCCTGAAATCTCGGGGTGTCAGTGCTCGATTGAATTGTAAGGGACATCAAGCGCTCCCCTGTGTCCGCTCACTTCTCGCTGGGTCTCTGCCCGAAAGCCCATTCACTGAAGATGCCAGCGTCCCCCGCCCCGCCCAGATCGCCCACTCGTACCAGTCGACCACAGCCATCAACACAATACTGAAGGTGCCCTTGTAGTTGAAGAAGAGGGAGCCGCTGTTGTTGGGAGCCTAAAGACAATGGGAACGGGTGTTGCTTCTCAAAAGTCCCGCAGTTCAACGCACAATGGCCACCCTTCAGAGTTATGTGCTTCCCATCGATGGCCCCCAAACAGTGGGGGAAATTTCACCTCCATTCGAACCCATCCGCAATCTTCTGCCACTCATCGGCGTCCTTCGGTGGCGCCACAAACGAAGACAACGCTTCGGCGATCGCTGGGCACGTTTCACGAAAAATCTGTGAAACGGCAGCTTTTGAGACGGCGTGGTACTTGGCAATCGATGAGTGCATGTCCCCAGACGAAAACAGCCTGAAGCGAATTGTTTTAGAACAAGAAATTCTCAAGGAAATCAACGGTTCAACCACCATTCATTCACCAATCCAACCTCAGAGTAATTGCCAGTTCTTGTGCAGCTCTGGGTCCATTGTTCTCATGGGAACGATTTGCCGCTGATAAACTCCGTCGACAGCGCGATTTTGGTGCAGCGGTCGGACATACCACCGTCGCTCTCGTCTACTGCGGCTCTTCGCTAGCTCCGACAAAGCTAACAGGCGCAGGATTCTTTGTTTCTTCGAAAATCTGGCCATTTTCGTCCGAAACCGTTTGAAATCTCCTCTGCGACTTTCAAACTCAAACACAACTCTTTCCGAAAAGTTCGCGTGCTTCGCTGCGGATTTATACTTTGACCGAAGCAGGATACTGTATCGAATCAAATCAAAGCGCAGCACGCAGCATGCTGCGTCTTCGATACAGTAACCTATCCGTCGAAGCAAGTGTGCAGCACGAAGCAGAGTATAAACCGGCCCTTATACATCAACTTTTGCGTGCGCAACCAAGCGCGCTTCGATTCTAAACGTTGAATATTATTACAAGCGGGATTTTCTGCATACAAGCCCCACCAGACGAAGAGATTGAGCCCATCAAAAGGACGTCGTAGGCTAGGCTTGGCTTTTAAACGGAAGAACCCGGTATGCCTAAGCGCCTCCTGATTGATGGCTAGGGTTGTGAACTGTGAAGTAGCACAGATTATAGCATAGGTATTAACTGGCATCCCAGCTAGTTCGAATGTTGCTGCACGGTTGCAACGACGAGCAAAAGAAAGACGACACCTGTCCATTGGCGGAGTCGAACGCGCCCACTTTGTGACTCGAGGCCTGGTGGAAATTAGGATGCGTTAAATTTCTCCACTCGTCAAGTTCGGGGTCGTATCTGCAATGAGCAAGTCTATAACCACTTGAGTAGTGTTCCATTACAGGCCGCCACTATAAGCGACGCTATGCGCCACTATCTACATTACTATGCTAGCTAGGCCTTTCGTCTGTCTGTCTGTCCGTCCGTCTGAAACGCTTGCCTCCCTAGCACTTCGCCACGCGACGCTTCAGCATGCGCCTGCCTCGCTAGCACTTCGCCACGCGAAGCTTCAGCACGCGCGCGCCTAGACGCCAGCGGGACGCCAGCGGCGGCAATCAATCGCTGCGCGGCCAGCGCCGCCTGTTGCTGCCTGCGTTCAACGCAGGCACTGCCTGAACAGTACGGCAATGCACTGTAGCAGAGTCTTGCAAAGGCGAACGGTGCGGCAGTGCGCGGTACAACAGAGAGGCTAGCAATGCGCAATTGCAACAGGGCCGAATAGTACGACACAGAGCCGAATAGTACGACAATGCTCGCGCAGGCAATTCTAGCCGCTTCAGCGACTATTTCGCTTGCAACAGGACAGATCTTGCAACAGGACAATCGGCCCGCTCTCTAGCATTTCTTTTGCGCGCCGCTTTGTACGGCGCGTTCGCGAGGCAGTCCGTGATGTTGGCTTGCAACAGGACAGACTTTCTGCAACAGGACAAATGTTGCAACAGTACAGACGTTGCAACAGGATCGTCGGGCGAGGCGACCAGCACAGGACAAATGTTGCAACAGTACAGACGTTGCAACAGGATCGTCGGGCGAGGCGACCAGCACAGGACAAATGTTGCAACAGTACAGACGTTGCAACAGGATGGTCGCGCGGCGACCAGCACAGGACAAATGTTGCAACAGTACAGACGTTGCAACAGGATCGTCGAGGCGACCAGCACAGGACAAATGTTGCAACAGTACAGACGTTGCAACAGGATGGTCGCGCGAGGAGACGAGCGCCATTGGCTCGCAACAGGACAGACCTTCTGCAACAGGACAGATCTTGCAACAGGACAGACTTCGCAACAGGACCGACTTTGCAACAGGACAGACTTTGCAACAGGACAGATTTTGCAATAGGACAGACCTTGCAACAGGACAGATTTTGCAACAGGACAGACCTTGCAACAGGACAGATTTTGCAACAGGACAAATCTTGCAACAGGACAGATCTTGCAACAGGACAAATCTTGCAACAGGATAGATCTTTCAACAGGACAGATCTTTCGACAGAACAGACCTTGCAACAGGACAGATCTTGCAACAGGACAATCGGCCCGCTCTGCAACAGCAACAGGACAATCGGCCCGCTTTACGTCGTAGAGTGGAAATCCGATTCGACCTGTCAGGTGAAAGCTCTCGACGTGCCCTTTCATGCTAAACTACGCATTGGCCGTGCAGAAGTACAATACATAGGTAGACGATACGAATGCTGGTGATGAACAGTACAGCAATGCTGGCGCAGGCAAGTCTAGCTGTTTGAGGGACTACTTCGCCAAACTACCATTGGAACGATGTACCCCAGCAGAGCCTTGCACTGCCATACGATACGACTGCTGATGATGGACAGCACGGCAATGCTCACGCAGGCAATTCTAGCCGCTTGAGCGACTATTTCGCCGAACTGCCCGTTGAAATGAGGTACCCCAGCAGCGCCTTGAACAAGCACATTGGCAGCCGATACAAATACCTTGCTAATCACATTACACAAATTCTTCTGCAACGGGAAAGCACGCTAGTATAGGATATAGGCCACTACTATACAGGCCGCCACTATAAGGCGTTAAGCGTTTGCCAGCAAATATGTAGTAACGTTTCCAGCCGCTACAAACGCTCTGGTAGACAATATATTTTTTCGCCGCGCCTCAGCGCGGCGAGGTGTACAATATGTTACCGTGACTACCCGGATCCAGTGAAAACCCGGATATCCGGGTTTTCACTGGTCGACCTAGTGAAAACCCGGATATCCGGGTTTTCACTGACTGATTAGTGAAAACCCGGATAATCTCAGATTATCCGGGTTTTCACTGAAAGTTTAGTGAAAACCCGGATGTGCGAAATTTCATGGGAGGTTAGTGAAAATCATGATGGCAGCGTTTTCACCAACCTTTTCGAAGAAATAGCCTAGAAACCGAGGCTCCTATGACCTATAGTTTCGAATCCTGGCACGAAACGAGTGCGTTTGAATGGCAAATCGCGCCGGTTGTTGTGCGAAACAAGCGTCGTGGAGTGCGATACGTGCGTTCTTACGTAATGCAGCGCATCTTTGCCGAACCGCCCTTTCGCAATGCCCAATGTTTGCGACCAATTGGCGCGTCTGGCTTCAACAGGCGGCACGGGGGATGTACATTCCGCTTACAGCTTGCACATGGCTGAAAGCTGTCGCGAGCGCTAGCAGGGAAGAGGCACAGCCGGTGTCACATGCCAAAACCGTTCTATGCCAAATCCGCCCCCCCCGGCGGTTTTGGCATATGCCAGTTTCGCCCCCCGGCGGTTTTGGCATACATGCCAATACCGCCCCCTCTATGCCAATTCCGCCCCCCCTTCTTTCTAAAGTGCCTGTCATCGAATTTTGTCTGCCTCACGCAGCCAGCAGCCATGACCGCTCGCGTGCCGAATACTGTGGCTGGCGATGCTTGCAAAGGAAAGATGCACGCGTAAGAGAATCGAGTGAGAGATTGTTGTTTAGAAAGCGTTGTGTCTATCTCCTATCTATGCCTAGGCATTCACACTTGGGCTATGACCTTGTGGGATGCACCCGAGTGCCATGGTCAAATCTGCCAAACTACGAGAATACGAGTTATCATTCCGAGAAAACGAATCAACTAAGATTCGGTTTGTGGGGTCCGCCATCTGTCCCTTGAAAGCTATTCACATTCCGGTCATTGACTTGCCGCTCACTAGAGCCACAAATGGTGTTACCAGTTTTGAGACTTCAGTTTGGTAGTCTCGCTGCCTAGACTTTGCCCAGAGGATGCAATGTTATATTCATGTTAAAGTGCCCAAAGGCAGAAAGATGAATATGTTCCAGGTGTGAAGCATGTAAAAGCAAGAGTATTAAACGATATCTGTAGCGAAGTGGTGTGGCCGTTCCTGGTTCCCGAGACTCAGTTCACCTTCTATTAACACCACAATGCCAACGCAACACACATAACAAGCGCGCCGGACGACGCAAACCCTAACTCGGACGCGACTCAGCCAGTCAACTCGATCTGCCAACTACCGAATGAGCGAGGGCGGATGAACGGTACCTGGGCGACAGAGATGCGCATGACAGATTACGTACACAAACAGGCAGGCGCACATTGGGCACAGACGTGCACGAAACCATTCCCAAACAGTATCACTGGTACACTGTAACTCTAAGCAGGCATGAGTGCAGGTGCGCAGTGCATGAACTAAGATAGCTACAGTATCCACAATAATACAGAACTCACAACACGTCGATTTCACGCCACTTTCACTCTTCACTATACTCCTCCCCACTTTGAAAAGTTTCGTCCTCGAAACTGGACTCTTGCCAGATGACTTGTCAGGTTCTCGAAGGGTTGTCGGTCTGCTTGGTCAGGTTGTAGTCATCCCAGCGCTTCTTCAGCCAATCTTCAAAAGTCGGATTCTGCAGCTCCTGCCTGGGCTCTTGCCACTGTCGCTGTTTCTCCGTCCTCGTTTTCTGGTAACTGCTACTCGAGCTCCTCAAATTTTGGGTCAAATTGAACTTACTGGATACTGTTCGAATCTGGCCTAATACTGCTGGTAGATTCTCGTCGCTCTGCCGTCTCTGCCGAATTGGAGCAATTGGAACTGCCGTCACGGCGGATGGGGGTTTATCCTCTCGTCTGCCTGCGGTTGCTGTAGCGACAAAATCGTCCACCCACTCGACAACATCCTTGAATGACGAACGAGGCACGCGGCACAGAATGATTGCGGCTCTTCTGATTTGCGGTTGGAGACCCTGCAAGAACAAGTGGCTCAACGTCAGGTTGAACACCTCCGCGTTCGGCTGAGACACGTCAGTCGCATCTAGAGCATTTTCGCCGTAGGCGCAGAGTGCCAAACGCTTCAAGGCGCGGCCAAACTGAGCGACAGTTTCCGTCGCGAACTGCTTGCGCAAATGGAGCTTCATAATAGCCGCCACTCTGTCCTTCTCTCTCCGAAACTGCTTCTTAAGCGCGTGGCACAATTTCCCATAGTCACTCCTGATCTCAGGAGGAAGCGAGTTTGCAAAACGGGCGGCGTCATTGTCCAAACGACCGATTAGCATTGACGCTCGCACGGAGGGGAACGCGCCATGCTGCTGAAACACTCCAGTAACTCGGTGTAAGAAACGGTCCACGTTATCACTGTAGTCGCCACTGAAGAGGGGAATTTTCAAAAGAGCGTCGTACAGGCCTCTGTTCGCTCGGGCGGCCGCAAAGCCAACTAGAATGTCACTCAAATTTTCGTAATCTCGACTACGTCCTTCCACTGTAGTATTCTCAATCGTCGTCCAATTCTTGTTGCACCCTTGGCTGTCCATTCGACTCTCACTGTCTCTCTCTGTGAGGCGCCCTGTGACTTGGCCTTCAGTGTTCGAGGCGACACTTCTCGCCGCTCGTAGAATTGCGATCACGTGACCGACCTTTTGTATCCCAATCTCTCTCAGAAAGTCCCTGTCGAGCTCGGCCAACATGTCGAGTTGAATCTCGTGGTGAACGAAACGGTTACTGTACTCTTCCACTTCTATACTGGGCAAACCGGCGGACTGTAGGAACGAAGTCCACTTGGACTGCAGTACACTCGCACTATTGCTGCCCGACCCAACGCTTGTCGGCAGATTTGACTGTTGCAGTTGTTTGCGATCGTACCCTAGACGAGTCTGCGTGGGCGGCACTATTTTCTTCTTACAGAACGAATCCTTGTCAAGCTCCGCCTCTAATTCTGCCAGCCAGGCATCCGAAAGCCTTCCAGTACTTGTGCTTGAGTGGGGCTCTCGCGTTGTCACACATGTCGCGGGCTGCATCTTGGCCATCAAGGCATCTGCTCGAATTTCGTCAAATGAATTGCAGTGACA
Organism: Linhomoeus sp. GSCO2_2; assembly: GCA_030248115.1. Classification (NCBI taxonomy): domain Eukaryota; kingdom Metazoa; phylum Nematoda; class Chromadorea; order Monhysterida; family Linhomoeidae; genus Linhomoeus; species Linhomoeus sp. GSCO2_2. The sequence goes on from JASAMZ010003812.1 coordinate 12,170, forward strand.
GGCCCCATTACTGTGCGAGTCATCGAATTCTCGGACCAATTTGCGTCCAGTCGAATAACTTCGCCGTGACGTGTGCGCTTCACTGAATTGATCGCCCATCGGGGCTCTGCCTCTCTGCAGGTGCGCCGTCATTTTCTCACGCAGAGGGCACCGTTAGGGGGACTACGGTAACAAGGTGCGGCAAGATAAAGGAAGCTCAGACAGTCCGTAGGCGGCGGCTACTTCAAAGCAGACTGGATTGGGCGTGCGTAGAGCCGCGTCACAGCGGGAACTAATTCCAAACAGGCCACTGCGGGAAGGGTTGCTGCTCCAGGCCTACATATCTCCGGCCACTCTAGGGTGCGCTGCACAGTGGGAGGCGATGTGGGAACACGTCTCGTCCACACTCCAGGAAGCAGTTAATCGCCGCGCGATAAAGAAAATTGGCCTCCCCACTGGTTAATGCCTAAATCTCAAAACTGGTTTGGGGAATGAGAACAAAATCCTGTAGATCCACAGTAGACGGCTCCGATGACCTGCGTCACCACGGCACCAAGCGCAGAAAGCAATTGCGTGGATTTACCATCTCCTTGTCCATTGTACCTCAGTGATGGCTTGACTTGCCGGTTTCAATTCGCTGACGCTATTCGCAGTCGCGAGAGGGAATCGCTGACGCTGTTCGCTGTCGCGAGGGGGAATCGCTGACGCTGTTCGCTGTCGCGAGGGGGAATCGCTGACGCTGTTCGCCGTCGCGAAGGGGAATCGTTGACGCTGTTCGCTGTCGTGAAGAGGAGTCGCTGACGCTGTTCGCTGTCGCGAGGGGGAATCGCTGACGCTGTTCGCCGTCGCGAAGGGGAATCGTTGACGCTGTTCGCTGTCGTGAAGAGGAGTCGCTGACGCTGTTCGCTGTCGCGAGGGGGAATCGCTGACGCTGTTCGCCGTCGCGAAGGGGAATCGTTGACGCTGTTCGCTGTCGTGAAGAGGAGTCGCTGACGCTGTTCGCTGTCGCGAGGGGGAATCGCTGACGCTATTCGCAGTCGCGATAAATACTTTCTACTGCTAAACCAATGCTGGCCGTTTCCGTTGAGTCGTTGGATCTCAGCGTCGTTGATCACGCTCTCCTGAGTAACCTTGTCACTTGAACTTGACGAAGTGTAGCAGTAGCTGGGCTCGAACTCTCTGGGCTCGCGGTCTTCTCCCTTCAGCAGCAGCCTTCGATAGCTTCTCACCACAGCTCGTGAGCAATTAGGCTTTCAGTCCGGCCCACTTAACGGCTTCCAAAAATATGTAGCGAAGTGGTGTGGCCGTTCCTGGTTCCCGAGACTCAGTTCACCTTCTATTAACACCACAATGCCAACGCAACACACATAACAAGCGCGCTAGGCGCGCATAGCGGACGACGCAAACCCTAACTCGGACGCGACTCAGCTAGTCAACTCGATCTGCCAACTACCGAATGAGCGAGGGCGGATGAACGGTACCTGGGCGACAGAGATGCGCATGACAGATTACGTACACAAACAGGCAGGCGCACATTGGGCACAGACGTGCACGAAACCATTCCCAAACAGTATCACTGGTACACTGTAACTCTAAGCAGGCATGAGTGCAGGTGCGCAGTGCATGAACTAAGATAGCTACAGTATCCACAATAATACAGAACTCACGACACGTCGATTTCACGCCACTTTCACTCTTCACTATAATATCCCACTGGTGTAGCAAATGCGGCGCTTCGCGCCGCCCACCAATTTGTAAGAGAAATATTAGTAGGTACGGCATTAATTGAGGGAAAGTATTTTCGACTAAAATTACCCACACAAAACTGCGCAAAGGTCACAACGACACGCTAAGATATGTTTGCGTTGACGCTAAGATACGTTGACAGGTGATATTTGAGCCCCAACATGACTAGGTTCGAATAAGTCAACACTGAGTAGTGGCCAGACCACGTTTGCGTGGCTCCGCGTGGACATGGTGCGTGGTACTTGGTCGGCGATGGCGTCGGATCAGTTTACACGTAGTCTCAGTTGACTTAGCCAAACTTGACTGCCTACGTAAATATCTGCGCTGGCCGCTGGCGGCGTCGAGTGGCAAGCAGATGTTGTTTTGGGATAGATTAGATTCAGGGGTTACATAATACCGATCTACATATCATCACGAACAACTTGTTCTCCCTTCTCACCCGAAGTGAAAGCGGGGAGGGGGCGGTATTGGCATAGAGGGGGCGACTTTGGCATATGCCAGTACCGCCGGGGGGCGAAACTGGCATATGCCAAAACCGCCGGGGGGCGGTTCTGGCATGGGGGCGGTTTTGGCATGTGACACCGGCCTGAGCAGGAGGTGAATTATATGGAGGAGTGTTTATTCCACCTACAGTTTGCACTAAAACTCGGTCGGCGTCGCGCCTGGCGGGTCGAAAACTGAGGCTTAGCGCGACCACCAACTTCAGGGCGCGCTCCGCGCGCACCGAAGTCGGTCACCGGTCGCGTTAAGCCTAAGCTTCGACCCGCCAGACTGCGACGCCGACTGACTCTTGTGAACTGTGGGCGCAGGGCGAGCCTAAGCATAGCCTGATTTGGAAGGAATCAAGCGATATAAGGCAATAGAAAATACGTTAGAGCAGTGTAGTACGCGATTTTGAGCGTATCTGAGAATTATCCGGGTTTTCCCTAACCTATCGGTGAAAACCCGGATATCCGAATTTTCACTAACCTGACAGTGAAAACCCGGATATCCGGGTATTCACTAACCAACTCAGTGAAAACCCGGATATCCGAGTTTTCACTGAAGACGGGTTCTCCCGGTCACATTGTATACGGATGACAATGTCTGTCTGTCTGTCTGTCTGTGTGTGTGTCCGTTCGTCGCACCGAAGTAAGATGTGTGACATATGTGGTCAAGTAAAGTCAAGGTCGCTGAGTACGGATCCAATGTCCGTTTCTGTTGCTAATTTCGCATTTTCGAGATATTCGCAATTAAAATTCGAAAATGTCGAAAATCGACTTTTTCGTCTGATGCGCGAGCCGCGAAATTTCTTCAGAAATGGAAGGAACATGGACCGCGGATAATTTGTAACACAAAAGAAATTTTTTGCAAATGTGGAATTTAGTAGAAATACGCGATTATTTGTCAAAATTGCATAAATTGACTAAAATACAACGTCATTTATTGACGAATGTGAATGCAGAAATGGAAAGGTCGTTTGCCAATAAAGATTTGTGACATAGTTTTGCAGTCTTTAAGAATTGCAATTTCGAGATATTTTCAATCAAAATATGGAAATGTCAAAAATCGACTTTTTCACCTGATGATATAGCGGCAAAATTTCTTCAGAAATGGAAAGAGTATTGACTGCGGACAATTTGTAACGCAAGAGAAATTTTTTGCAAATATGAAATTTAATAGAAATACGTAATTATTTTTAAAAATTCCACAAATCAGCAAAATAGAACGTCGTTTTTTGACAAATTTGAACGCAGAAATTTTAGGGGCGTATGCAAATAAGACTTTGTGACATAGTTTTACAGTTTTAATAAATTCCAATTTCGAGATATTTAGAATTGAAATTTTAAAAAATGTCAAAACCGAGATTTTCGTTTGATGGCCAGAACAGCTGTTTATTGATGAATGTGCACTCGGAAACAGAAATGCGTCCGCTGAACACAGGAATTCGCCCGCACCAAACTTTTGGCAAGTTTTTTTGTTGGATGTGACGTTTTCACACAGGTAGGAAACATCAGATAAACGGCGTCGTATCATGCCGATAACATATAGCGAACGCGGCGATATCACTGAGCTTCAGATCAGCTGTACAGACAACCGTATCGTCGGGATAGCTGCACTTGGTATTAAGGTGCACATTCTCAAGACACTTTCTCCGGATGCGGCTAACGATGTGTACAAAGTTCACTATACTGTTCACCAAAATTTGACAGACACAAAGCATAGGTTGAACTTTTTACACACGCAGCTTGTTGGCTGCCAAATTCCGTGGCAGTGCTCAGAAACGCGACTGTGGGAGAATATTGCACCAGGCAGCGGTCTTTAGAACAAACTGCGAAGTGAACCAGTTACTGCTCAAATCTCGAGTTTAAATTCAGTAATCTCGAATTCACATTTATGTATTCACTGCTGCATTTCAGCCACTCATCACTTGCCTTAGAAAGGCGTTGGTCTTCCGTTCCTTTCCGTCGACCTTTGTGACACCGCCGAAACTGTAGAGATAACGACCGTCGGAGAAGGAAGCGCCGGCGGCAATCGGCTGGGGCAACCTTGACCTGTAGAGAATTTTTTTGGAAACTTTCAAGAATTGTTTAATTTGCCTAGAACTTCAGGAAATTCCTAGAAGCACGAGCGGAAAACACAGCTTTTCGAAGATAATTGTAGGAATGGTAAGTTTTGTAAGTTCTTTAGATAAATCACATAAACTTCAATTTGAAGCTGATTGGTCAATTCGTCCAAAAGGGAAGGACAGGACACGTCCATCGTCAGAGGATTCTTCAACTTTAGGCACTGGAATCTCATTCGTACGAAGCAAGTATAAAGACCAAATGTCTGGCAAAATACGGTACCTGGTAAGCCTCCAGCGTGGAAATGGCTCAGTGAAGTCGAAGTATTCGCAGCTGTCGCTGTAGCCATCGAAAGAGCTGTAAGCGCCGCTGAAGCCACCGCAAACGTAGAACACGCCGCCTCAAACAAAAGTCGAGTTCTCCAACTTATTGAGGATGAGCGATACATTTTGGAGCATTTTGATGAGGTGCGCTAGTAAATTCGAGTATACTGTAGGTAGGTACATGTAATCATCGGAAATGAGTTGGCGTCTACCAATAATGCAAGCCAACCAGCCTGCATGCAACCTACATAGAACCCTGTGTGTTTGTGCTGACAAAGGAAGATTTTGGGTGCTCGCAGGTTACTGACAGACCATGTATTTGCGACCTCCCTAATTGCGATGGCACCCCAAAACTGGGTAAGTACATAGTTAAATGGCGCCTAGGGCTTATTTTAGCTGGGTATACCCAGTTTTATTTGCCAGTTTTGACTTCGTCCAAATTTGCCGAACCAAATTTTACTTACATAATAATTGCTAATTTAAACTGTGTGACCAGTCTTGCTGACTTTTGAAAACTGGGCAAGTTTACTTCTACCCACTTTCAACAGAAGCTGGAGTTTTGTTGCCTGCACTTATCCAATTACCAGATTTTCATTACAAAACATGTGTAGGTGCGTGTGTTTGTACTTTGTACTGAACATCAAAGCCGAAGTTTGCCAGACCAATCAAGGCGGTGGCAGGCTGGCGACGACACTCGTTCATTGGCCCAGCTCCAGTAAACTCTCCCCTCGCATGGTGGAACAGCTCAGAGGATCGGAGGCAGTCTTCGCTTTCGCTCCGCGTCAACCGGCCGCCCGCCACCAAAATATTCCTGAATTTGAATTGATGTTAGGTGCAATGTACCTACATAGTTTTCACAGTGAATCACTGGAGGATCCAAGGGGCAAGGCGGTTGTGCTGCAGCACCCCCCCCCCCGCACCATTCGTCCAAATCGCGCCCCCCCCCCTCCTGCTCCTCACAAAGATTTGTATGCCTTAGCACAAAATGGTAGATAATTCACCTGCGGCTCAATTTCATAGCAATTATCCAACGGAAGAGAACGAAATCGGCAGAAACGTTTGCCTACCACGCTATTTTAACGCAAATTATGTATCAGAATAGCCAAATTTTTAAACTACACACAAAATAATGGCACAAATTGTTGTCGGTCGCATCTTCTTCCCCTGTGGACGTTCAGCAACCCCAACCAATTCCCAAATATTGGATTCTGAATCAATTCACCCATCGCGCATTACCTTTGAAATGTCGCAACGATGGGCTCGACCCTCCCTTGAGCGAGTTTGGCGGGGAAACGCGTGAGACCAGATAGGCTCTGTCGCATGACGAAAATGGTCTTCAACTCAAGGTCTGTAGTCGCTCCACAAGGCGCGCTGTCGTTAACGCCACCCACCAGTAGAACAGTGTCTGTAAAGGCGCCAACTGTTTTCAGTACCCCTAGTGACAGAATATACATACTTGAAGCCCTCTAATAAGCGCCCCTCGACCATAAAAGCCTCCGACGATGAAAAGGGAGGATGGCAGCGCTTATTGGAGGGAGGGGGGGGGGGGGGTGGAGGTTATTGGAGGAAATACGGTAACAAGACATAATAATAGGTATGTTGACCTGTTCTTTGGCATACCGCTGAGGCGGCAAACAGGCAACACAGCAACGTTACTCTTTGCGACATCTGGGTGTTTTGTTCGTGCCTGTTACAAAATCTGAGCTCAGAAGACGACGACAAACAACAACGGCACACACAACTGCGGCTGATTTAGTAGGCCATCACCGTTCGGCGCTCCCTTGAGTGGGCGTGATTTAACAAGGTTTTATTCTCTGTTGACGCGGTCGTCTTACGCAAAAGTTGCGCAAAGTGGAAAAGAAACCCCATGCCGGAAGTGGAAGTAAATTACGTCCGCGTTTTGTTGTTATAGGTACGTTACGTCAAGTATGTAGGCGCGATCGCATGCCGAAGGAACCGTAATCGTCGAAGTTTCTTCGAAAGGTTGTTTAACTGCCTTCTCACTGCTGCCGGAAGTACTGTAACTTACATGCGCACAGTGATTCAGTTCACCGGCTTTGCTTAGTCGTCAATCACAGGCCACAGCCCATATACTGTTGTCATCACGACTTCGTCCCCCAGTGCTTTCTATGTTGGCGTACGATATTGCTGAAAAGTCTTCACTGAGGTACCGTATGGGTAGCATACCGTGTATTGCAACATATGTACCTAAGGTGCCTATGCAATTGGGAACCGAGCGAAATAATCAATCGATTACCTGCTGGTTTAATAGTTGGTTTGTTGGCATGTCAGCCATACCGTCTGCCTTCTTAACGACGAGATCCGATTAACGAAAATATCCGCTTGAAATTGCCGTTTCGACAAAATTTGTCTGGGATTCAAGCGGCGCACAGTTTTTGACCTTCCTTTCGCTACGCTGCGCCATTCGAAAGGAAATGTTTATCGCAGGAGGAAACGCGAGGCGCTTTTTGCGCGCGGCAGAATATCGGCGGCCGAACGAACCCGTTTTCCTGGCATTGTTTGCTCTCCGCGTGAGCGCCAAAGAGTCTCTAGCGGCAAACTGTTTGTGTTCTGAACTCTGGCAATGGGGCGCTACGCGCGATTGAAGGACCTGACTGCCGAGAAATCCAACGCGGTTAAACGACTTGTGCAACTGAAGGGCAAAACGTTTGCGTTCGTGGCTGCATTACTTGCACTGCTCGTCGTGGCCGCTTTGACAGTTGTTCTACTTCTTCCATCTGCGAAAGGCCCGCCTGGCAAGACCGTGACGCACTCACATGGTTTGTGTCGTCGTCGTCGTCGTCGTCGTCGTCGTCGTCGTCGTCGTCGTCGTCGTCGTCGTCGTCGTCGTCGTCGTCGTCGTCGTCGTCGTCGTCGTCGTCGTCGTCGTCGTCGTCGTCGTCGTCGTCGTCGGCGTCGTCGTCGTCGTCGTCGTCGTCGTCGTCGTCGTCGTCGTCGTCGTCGTCGTCGTCGTCGTCGTCGTCGCCGCCGTCGTCGTCGTCGTCGTCGTCGTCGTCGTCGTCGTCGTCGTCGTCGTCGTCGCCGCCGCCGCCGTCGTCGTCGTCGTCGTCGTCGTCGTCGTCGTCGTCGTCGTCGCCGCCGCCGCCGCCGCCGCCGCCGTCGTCGTCGTCGTCGTCGCCGTCGTCGTCGTCGTCGTCGTCGTCGTCGTCGTCGTCGTCGTCGTCGTCGTCGTCGTCGTCGTCGTCGTCGTCGTCGTCGTCGTCGTCGTCGTCGTCGTCGTCGTCGTCGTGCCGTCGCCGCCGTCGTCGTCGTGGTCGTCGTCGTCGTCGTTGTGGTCGTCGTCGTCGTCGTCGTCGTCGTCGTCGTCGTCGTCGTCGTCGTCGTCGTCGTCGTCGTCGTCGTCGTCGTCGTCGTCGTCGTCGTCGTCGTCGTCGTCGTCGTCGTCGTCGTCGTCGTCGTCGTCGTCGTCGTCGTCGTCGTCGTCGTCGTCGTCGTCGTCGTCGTCGTCGTCGTCGTCGTCGTCGTCGTCGTCGTCGTCGTCGTCGTCGTCGTCGTCGTCGTCGTCGTCGTCGTCGTCGTCGTCGTCGTCGTCGTCGTCGTCGTCGTCGTCGTCGTCGTCGTCGTCGTCGTCGTCGTCGTCGAACCATCGAATAACCATCTCGTCTGATCTATTCAGAGGGCATTCTCATCATTGGTGGGAAAGTTGGCGGAACGCATGGAAACTTCACGAATTCAATTCTATTCCTAAACGCGACGACCGGCGCAGTAGACAACTGGATTGCAAACCTCACCGGCCATGTTGCTTGGGGAGTTCCCTTGCTGGCCGGAAGAGTGTCTCAAGAGGATTTTCTCGTCGTCCAAAGCGACCGCATGACAGTACAAGCTTGGATTGAGAGAGAAGCGAGGTTCAGCCCTGCGCAATGCAAATGCCAGATCGACCATAGAAGGCATGAGGCGACTGGAGCCGCCATAGGTTTGCGCCATAGGTCAGAGCTTAAGTGCAAACTGTAAGTGGGATAAACACTCTTTCTTCTACATACTTCTCCTCTTGGCCAGGCCTGCTGTGCCCCTTCTCTGCAAGCGCTTGCGACAGCTAACACTTTGAAGGCGGCTACTGTCTGATGCGTCGGCCATGGCCGTCTTTTCGAGCAGAATACGGCCATGGCCGGTCTGACGCATCATGCAACAGTCGTGTCGTCCAGACGGAATCTAAATTACCTACATACATACTACTTGAAGACGGGCATTGCCTGCCTGCAACATAGACACTCTAATAGTCCATACAGGGCACCAATTCTACGTGTGTGGCGGTGACGAGTACCCGTTCTACGGCTCCGATACATGTGACGTCTACTCCTGGGAGTCGGACTCTTGGCAGTCCATCAGCGCAACACGCATGCCCCGCGGCTTGACGAGCGGCGCGGCGGTATCTCTGCGAGGAACTCTTTACATCGTCGGCGGCTCGCGCGACCTCTTCCTCTTCAATACACTACAGAAGTTTGAGGTACCTAGAATTTGTTTTTCAGCGGGTGGGGGAGGCAATTTGGGCTCTTCATTAAGGGCGGCTCTGTGAACTTCGCAGCTCTTGATGAAAACTCGACAAGTGACCAAATTAGCTCAAGGTGGTGCAATGTAGGGATGTCGTGGACGAAAGACTTTGCAGCGGAAAATTTGCGGCGCCGCACATGCCGGAATGTACTGCACTGTTCAGGTGGAAACAGGTCGATGGACGCTTCTGGCAAACATGACCACTCCACGAAGTGAATGCCGGGCGGCGGCTCTCCGACGCTTCGAGGATACCGTAATCGTCGTCTGCGGCGGCAGATGGCGGCCGCACTATCGTACTTTTGACTTGGAAATTTGGGAGATTCTATTGCCAGCAACGCATAAGTGTTCTTGTTCGATTTCTCAGGAGACGAGTGGCGGGCGGAGTCTTCCTGCGAGCAGTACTCAATCAGTAACGATTCTTGGTCCCCCTTCGCTCCAATGAAGGTGGCCAGAGCTAACCACGGATTGGTGGAGTATCAGGGGTCCCGGTCGCACACCGACTGTGCGTCTCAACTCAACGCCCACTCATTTCTACCTACCGGAGTTTTCCGCTTAAGCGCCCCCCCCCCCCAAATCCCTTTTCAAGAACCGCTTAATTAGGTTGGACACAATTCATCCGCATGCGTTACAAAACGCATACAAAGTCCGCCCCCCCCCCCCCCAGCTCATTAAGTTCGCGAAACGTCGGTAATCAAGCCCGGAAATCATCAAACTTTTTTTCGCCGCGCCTCAGCGCGGCGATGTGTATATATACAGATGACGATATGTAGTCCGCGAACTTTTTTGTCCAGCCGAAGTAAAACACGTGATAGATGGCGTCAGGTAGAGTCGATGTCGCCGATTACGGATCCGATGAGATCTGCTGCTGCTAATCTCAAAATGAGTGTGGGTGTAACGTTTGAAGTTTGAAATTTTTCGACAAATTATCTCTATTTGCAATGTTACGGTGGTTACGGGGCATATCGATCGTGCGGACGTGCTAAAGCACCGTAGTCTGCTGAATAGACGCCAACTGAGAGTATAAGAGCGACGTTTTGAGAAACGCTGTGATGCGACAGCATGGCGTAGGCGGGAAAGCCGCCGGATCGCGCGCAAGAACGTGCGAGCCGACAGAGGTTCGACCCTCGGCGACCATTTTGCTTTTTTTGCTGCGCTTTATTCTGGTTTTGTCATTGACGTTTTGACACCGAATAGCCAAACAATCGTCGGCGTAGCGACTTCTGCTTTCTCCACACCAGCAAAATGTTTTACATAACCTTAAATATCTGTGCCCAATGCTACCGCATCTTGGCATCTTGTCACACGATGGCGTCGATTCTTGTCACACGATGGCGTCGATAACATCCAGTGAAGTGTTGGCGTCCGTTTGTGCTGCTGAGTCATCGTCGTAGTCGCGTCCAGTTGCTCCAAAAGTGGGCCAAGTTGTGTACCGAGCTTCAAAGCTCTCATAGTTGTGTTCATATGCTAGCAAGTTTCCATGTTTGACAAATTTTTTTGTTGGATGTGAGGATTTCACACAGCTAGAAACTTTCGATGAACGGCGTCGTATCATGCCGATAACATATAGCGAACGCGGCGATATCACTGATCATTTAGATCAGCTGTACAGACAACCGTATCATGGTTATAGCTGCACTTGGTTTATAGCAGACATTCTCAAGCTAATTTCTCCAGATGCGGCTAATGATGTGTTTTAAGTTCACCATGCTGTTCACCAAGATGTGACAGACACAAAGCATAGGTTAAACTTTTTACACACACAGCTTGTTATGATTAGCCTTTGTTACTTGCAACGCCGGTTCATGCGACCGGAGCCGCCAGGGCTCACTATTCGCCTTGGGGGGAGATAACGCCGGATTCTCCGACGACGAGGATGTAAGAGCCTGGTTCGAAGCGAGAGGCAGAGTTCTGCCAGAGCACCGTTTTCGAGCGCTCGACTCCATTGAGAAGTGGAGTCCCGACACTGATACGTGGGAACTTCTGGAGGGAAAACTCCCAGAACCGAGACGCTATTTCGCTACGATGGTGTACTGAAAGTAACGGATCGTTCGCGATAGCGTGTGATACAGTTTCGGTTGTGCAAAACGCAGTACGTGGCACGTGTTGTTATATTGCGGTCTGAAATAGATTTGAGCGGATTTGCCTTTACTGCGGCAGTGAGGCTCGACCGCGTATTGCAACTCTGCAACGATTGTGTTACTCACATTGCACTCCACGTTTGTATCGCCCCCCTTTGTTTTCACAACCTTCTGTCCTGGTGCGAGCGAGCGCGCGCGAGTTTTTTCGCGCGCGCAAAAACAAAATTTATGGCAAAAGCAACTTTGGTCCGCTGACAGGAAGCGGAACCCGTTTTCGCGAGGACAAAAACTTCTCCGCGTGAAACGGAGTCGCAAACTGACCTCCGCCTTCGCACGAGAAGATAATTGTTAGTATGTGCGAAAGGTGATTGCGAAGAAGTAGACAACCAATTCGCAAACAAAGAGAACCAAAAGAAATGCACCGCTACACGCCAGCACAGCAGTTACAACACCTGAAAAGCGAGAAGTCGGAATCAATTCTCCGCCTGACCAAAGTAACGACCGCTTTCGCTGTCGCGATTGTCGCTCTCGTCGTTCTGATTGTCGTTCTACTGACCGCTTTGCGCAACGGAACTTGCGATGAAGCCGGGAAGCGTCCACAAGGTACATATTATGCGTCGTCGTCGTCGTCGTCGTCGTCGTCGCCGTCGTCATCGTCGTCGTCGTCGTCGTCGTCGTCGTCGTCGTCGTCGTCGTCGTCGTCGTCGTCGTCGTCGTCGTCGTCGTCGTCGTCGTCGTCGTCGTCGTCGTCGTCGTCGTCGTCGTCGTCGTCGTCGTCGTCGTCGTCGTCGTCGTCGTCGTCGTCGTCGTCGTCGTCGTCGTCGTCGTCGTCGTCGTCGTCGTCGTCGTCGTCGTCGTCGTCGTCGTCGGCGTCCTCGTCGTCGGCGCCGTCGTCGTCGTCGTCGTCGTCGTCGTCGTCGTCGTCGTCGTCGTCGTCGTCGTCGTCGTCGTCGCCGTCGTCGTCGTCGTCGTCGTCGTCGTCGTCGTCGTCGTCGTCGTCGTCGTCGTCGTCGTCGTGGTCGTCGTCGTCGTCGTCGTCGTCGTCGTCGTCGTCGTCGTCGTCGTCATACTGTACCCTGTCGCCAACCTGCATTCGTTCAGGAACCATTCTTGTCATCGGAGGAATCGTCGAGGAATTCAGCGGACCGTTCACCAATTCCGTTCTCGCTTTCGACGCGGTTTCTCTCGAATTCAAACCCTGGAAGGCCAACCTAACCGGCGAAGTGTACGGTGCGCCTCTGCTAGCCGACAAGCTGTCAGACGAGCAATTCGCCGTCGTCGACGCCATGCTCTGGAATGGGCAGATATGGAACAAGAAAAGTGAAAGGTTCACTGAGGCTGAATGTGACGAGTCGAAATGGGGCAGGCACGCTGGAACCGGGGCCGCGATTGGTGAGCCGCCAAAATGCTGAATTTTTTCAGCTAAGGTGTGAAAACATGAGAATACCATGTGTGCAAGTGTGACGTTAGCTTCTACACAGCGTGCTCTTTTGGGGGCTGCTGTAGTTTCGAAAGACACGGTAGAATCTTAGCTACATAGTAGGGACCCTGCGAACTCCGATTTCAGACAGGCTGCTGTGTGAAACGCTGTGCCAATTTCGAACTTTCAATTACCTTTTCGCACGCACATACATAACGCAAGAGACTACGCTATTCCTCCATACAAACGGGAATTTCCGTGAACGTCTCCAGAAGGCCGATTCTACGTCTGCGGAGGCCACTACTTCCCGGTCTACAGTGACAACACCTGCAGCGTCTGCTCCACTAAGGAGTCCATCCACTCTTCGCAGTCTACGGGCGCAACAGCCCCAATGCCCGTGGGAGTCAACAGTGCCGCTTCCGTAGCCGTAGACGGGGCCCTCTACGTCGTCGGCGGTAGACCGGGAGACGTCCCAGGCGGCAGTAGAGGTGGCCAGCCGATCGTTGGGATGCTGCAGCGATTTGAGGTGAACTGCTACACGCACAGTAGCAGATCCAAGGGTGAGAGGGGGCCGTTGACCACCCCCCCCCCCAAACATTCGCACTAGTTTATTAGCACCCGCGCCAAAGACACTGCTATTTTGGAGCAACTTGGTGTCGCAAAGCCAAAAGTTCGAAATTATTCGACTGCGAAAATATTTCGATACAACTTTATTACTTGCTACATGCAAAATTTGCCTGCAAAAAAAACCTTGATTCGATTTTGTGGCGTGTTAACCCATTCTCAAATACCGGACATGGCACTAGCTGCTACCGCAATTGCACCCCTCTAGTCAAAGGTGAATGAAATAGTGGATTTTGAGGCGCGCAACGGTCGCTGGACGCTTCTGCCCAACATGACTACTCCGAGAGTCGAAGCCAAGGCTGCCCTCCTGCGACGTGGCGAGGATACGGTAGTCGTCGTCTGCGGAGGCAGCGGTGAGTTTTGCGCGGGTTCTCGCTTGTCCAGTACTTGTACTTGTGCTTGTCTGGCACTTGTACTTGTGCTTGTCTGGCACTTGTAATCCATTTGTCCAGGCGGCGGGACCGCCGCCTTCGCCTCCTGCGAGCAGTACTCCATTAACTACGATACATATGTGGCTTCCTTTTGCTCCCATGCAAGTGGCCAGAACGAATCACGGATTAGTGGAGTGGCAAGGTGTTTCTTGTTCGGATTATGGTAGGTACAGTATGTAGAGTAGACGACTTTGAATAGTGAAAACGTGAACTTTGAAGGATCCTTGTTCGCCATCGGCGGCGACGGCGGCGCAATCGTGAACAAGAACAAGCACAAAGAGATCGGTAGAATGATAGAGGCGGGCGATTTCGACTATGACCACCTTTTGGAAGAGTCTCAAGTGTTCGATTCGGTCGAGCGATGGAGCCCCGACACAGATCGATGGGAATTGTTGGAAGGAGTGAAATTGCCCCAGCCGAGACGCTTCTTCGCCACTCTGGTGTTCTGATTTTGGATTGGGTTGGGATTATGGCATCAACATGAGTGCACCGTACACATTTTGTGTAGTTGTCATACAGTATTGACGGGTTGCCAAAGTGGTTGTTGGGTCATGCGTATCCGTGGAGTACTGGTGCGCGTGGTACGGCAGTTATGTTCTGTGCACCAAAGGTACCTCCTACCTAGTGTGTCTAAAACCACTTTCTGTAGCGCAAAGTCGGTTGGAATCGCCACAGTAAACTTTATGAAAATGCACACCGTATTATGAAAGCTTCGATGTGCTATTTGATCTTATGACCGTAAAATCGCCACCGAATTTTGGGGCACTAGGTAGCCAGAGTAATTTTAAATTCAGTCGCCGACAAGTCATTCGACAAATATAGCTATTCTCTTTCCGTATGAAATTGGTTCGTTGTGCATACTTTTCACGCTGGGTACGAAAAGATGACGCGTCATTGTACGGTAGGGCAAGCCCTGCGCTTCCACTCTTCCTTCCGTAGCTAGAATGGCGAAGTACCGTAAGACGCTGTGGTAAGGCGCAGCCCTCCATCAAGTTTAGGAACGGTGACAGCCTTGTCGACTGGCTCCAAGATATCGGCCTTGACCAGGAAGTCGAGCCCCCTCTCGATTGCTTCACGTCGAGCCAGCGGTGGCGGCCGGAGCTTCTGCGCCCAGGGGCGACCGTCTGGCGCCAGGGCAGAAGGTTGTGAAACAAAGGGGGGCGATACAAACGTGGAGTGCAATGTGAGTAACACAATCGTTGCAGAGTTGCAATACGCGGTCGAGCCTCACTGCCGCAGTAAAGGCAAATCCGCTCAAATCGATTTCAGACCGCAATATAACAACACGTGCCACGTACTGCGTTTTGCACAACCGAAACTGTATCACACGCTATCAGCAATATGAACTGAACGAAGAGCAACATATAAGTTCGGATTTATAATAACGAATTTACGTATATTTTCAAGGGGTATTGTTAAAATTCCCAGATTTAGACAATTTCAGCTTAAATTTCAGAAATGTGCATGTGTTGCCCCTGTCCGGCATGGCCTGCCAACTTATATTTAGCAAATAGTTCTACTATATTTTATACTATAAACGAATATTTAGGGATATTTTCAATTTAGGGTTTTTCTCGAAAACTGCCAAATTTCGACAGTTTCAAACTCAAATTTGAAATACTTTGCTTGGATGTATCGGGTGTAGTATGTCAAGTAATAATAAAGCAGTTTCAGATTTTAAGAAATCAAGAATTTAAGGATATTTTCTAGGGTTTTGTAAAATATGGCAGATTTCGGCATTTTGCAAATGGCTATAGCTAAGCAATATTTTCCATGAATGTCGCTAACGTATGCTTTGCCACCTATTCTATCGAACAGAAACGCGGCAATTACTGTGCTGTTCTGCAATCTACAGCAACGGTGTCGTAACCGCCCGCATTTGTGACCCAAAAGAAAAGGGCGTCGTCCCATTTAGACCCTCTTAATTCCAAAGTGAACCTGCGGCGAACATTCCTGATCCATTTATGGATCAGTACCCACCAATACAAATCTCATAGGCAACAATTGCCCAAGAATGGCACAAACTACCTTTGAAAACTCGAGGTAACTGCGGCGAAACTCTCCGAAGAAATGCTCAAGTTTCTATTCTGACGCACTATTGAATATACTCCTCAAATGCACAACACACTATGCAATGCCAATCAACCATCATCGGGTACCCAGTTTTTACTCTAAGCTTGTTAATGTACCCAGTTGCAAATTTGAGTAACTTTTGCAAAACTGAACTTAGATTAACGAAAATAGCACACGAAGGAGACAAGAAGTTACCATTACTTGTGCTAAAATATTCCAAGATTTGACTGCAGCCTGCTCAAATTACAGGGTGTCATAGTTGAGGAAGAATTTCCAAAGGTTTTGCGCCATTCAAACAGCCACAATTCCGATATCCACGCGGCTTGTTTTAATCCATAGCCGACATCGTAAGCATTCATTTGCCGCATGAATCACTACTCTAGTTTCATCGAGTTTCATTTTACAGCACGCCAAGCTTACATAAGATGGTGCATCATCGAAGTGCCATTTCTGGCAGAACTGGTGCAGTGTGCACCGCAGATATTGTGCTCACGAGTCACGAGCTGTAATATTAAACTCGATGAAACTAGAGTAGTGATTCATGGGGCAAATGAATGCTTACGATGTCGGCTATCGATTAAAATAAGCCGCGTGGATATCGGTTTTGAAACGAAGGAATTGTGGCTGTTTGAATGGCGCAAAACCTTAGAAATTCTTCCTCAACTTTGACACCCTGTAATTTGAGCAGGCTGCAGTCAAATCTTATAATATTTTAACACAAGTAATAGTAACTTCTTGCCTCCTTTGTGTGCAATCTTCGTTGATCTAAGTTCAGTTTTGCAAAAGTTATTCAAATTCGCAACTGGGTACATTTAAATACAAAAAACACCCGGTAGGTACGCATCTGTAAACTTTGTTGCGCGCAGTTGTGACTGCACGCTGCGCATGGTACTGTCAGCGTTCGATTCGAACGTCATTCATGCATGTTCGAGCACAGTGCTGATTCAGGACTCAGGAACCTGGTGCAAAGCTGCCACATCTGCGTCTGTTGCTGCTGCAGTTGCTCCTGCTTCTGTTGCTGCTGCTCCTGCTTCACCTGCTGCTGTTCCTGTTTCTGTTGCTTCTGCTGCTGCTTCTGCTGCTGGTGCTCCCCCTCGACCTCTATTCCAACCTGCAAATGCAGTATAGGCAATACATTCACAACTACGAGACTACCCATCTGCAAGGACAACCACGTTCTGTCCTCCCGTCGGCTTCATCAGCTTGGCAATTGGGGTGATGAGAGCCTTTCGATATGGCTTGACAAGCACCAAAGTCACGAGTGGGTTGGCCCCTGGGCCCGCATTGAACGCGAAGAGTAGGAGTAGCTGATACCAAACCAGTCTCTCCAACTGGAGAGCAAGAACTCCAGTGGCGACCACAAGAGAAGGGATTTGCAGGAGCAGTGGACACGCCGCCTGGACGAAGGTCGCCTGAAGCAAAGAGTGCCAACTACAGCACCCGATAACGATACTTTGACAGCATGAATGGTATGTATGACTGCTGTCAGCCGTAACTGTCACGTGGCTATAAATGGCGAACGCCTGGAGAACCTGACCAACCTTGACAATGAACCTGTATTCTTGGATGGAGCTCGCGAAGGCCTCTTTGCCGGCCAGCGTCGAGATGTGGCCCTTCAACCTTTGTATCAGCTTGGCGTTGATGCACAGTGTGGCCACGAGCAGAACCAGCGACGTCAAGAACAAGCCGGTGTGCAGCGATTGGGCCAGGCTCCAGTGGTGGACGTTATTGACGAACCACAGTCCAGTCTGGTTCTGGAGCAAGGCCACCTTGAAGTCCAACAGAAACGCTTCTTCGAGGGCGGGCACAACGAAAGGCGCCACGTCGAACAGAGCGCAGTAGACAAGAATCTTCCCTGGACTAAAGAGGTCGTCGTAGCGCGAAGGGTATACCACCCCGCACAGACGATTGCAGGTGACGCTGGTGAGTACGAGGGGCATGAGCAGCAGGGTGGTCAAGCACTGGAACAGATTTTAGATATTCTTGAAATTTTTAGAATCTTTAGAATCTGAGACGAAAGTCTGTGTGCCAAACAAACAACCATGTAACCAGCCATCCGTTGAACAATTGGGTGAGGATCAGGTAAAGCCAAGCTGGCGGCCACCAGCAGTTGACCACCGGAACTGAGCAGGTCGGTTGCAGCCAAGTTGGCCACCAGAAACTTGAAGTCCGCCAACTGCTTGTAGCGCACTGCCGTGATGACCTGGGACCGCTTCACAACACACAGACAGGGAGAGAACGGGGGAAAGCGACAGAGCGCCGCAACGCCACAAGTCCCTCGAACACAAAGCAAACAGCAAACACGCGAAACGCGCAAAAACAAGCCAGCAAAGCAACAGCGCCACGCGAACACCGACAACAGCACCCACCCCAAAGCCCAAACCGCACGCCAACAGACACAGACACCAGCAGCGCCAACCGCCGCGCAGCCACACAAACCCCACGCACGACCAAGCCCAACGAGAGAAAAAGCCACAGACAGCCCCGCAACACACCCAACAACGCCCCGCCACCCAGACGCACCAGCCCCACCAACACAAGAACGCCGCCCAGCCACACCAGCCACACCCCCCCCCCCCCACCCACCAACACAACCCAACGCCCACACGTCCGCCCACCCCCCCCCCCCCGCCCCTTGCCTGTCTCATGGCGCCCGAGCGAATAGGTGCTTCTGTTTCAAATAGTCCGTCGACAAGTGCTGTTTTCTGAAGTGATTTCTGAAGTAAAACCGAAGTGTTCTCTTGCCCTGCACCATTGAAGACACTCATCCATATTACTAAGCGCAAGAGTCTGTCCGTCTGTTTGTCTGTCTGTGGATCTGTCTGTTCCATAACTCTAGAGATCGTTGAGGGATCGGGATGGTCGATAGCTTAAACTGACCACCATACACTGTAGTTTTGCACCTCCTATTTGAGAACATTGATCGGTGACTAAATTCCATAATATTTCGCAAATATCAGCTGCGCCAGTACATTCTGAGGACAGAAGGCACCACACTCTATGACTGACGTTTGATTTCTCGCCAAAAGCAATTTACAGTGTCGCCATTCACTAAAGAGTTGTTGTTGTGGGACTCCGAAGTGTATTTGCAGGCACTGCATGCACTGGCAGGGGCACTTTGTTAAATGCCTTGAGATCAATCTGAAATGTCCTATTGGCTAAACCGAAATGCTACGGGCTAAACCCAAATGCCTACTGTGTATTTACATGCACAGGAGCTGGTGCAATCCTAAACTTAGGCGCTGGCAGGGGAACAGGGTCGAACGACTTGAAATCTAACTGCAATGTCCTGTGGTGCACTGAATTCGATAATTACATTATCACCATGCTCTGCAGATTGCCCATGGGCTATTGACCATAGACAATCACCTACGGGCTAAAGGCTCTAGTCCTATATACTAAGCGGCAAATCTCTGTCTGTCTGTTTGTTAACACGATAACTCTTGACAGCGTTGACGGATCGCGATGATCTTTGCATCAAAAGAATCGCCATCGCCTGGAATAGAAAGTCTCCTATTGTGGACGTTTGCCGATGACAAAATTCCAACTGTCAAAAATCTCTCTATTTGGAATCTACTGTATTTTGGCATGACGTGCACCTGAATACAGTATGCCATACAGAATAGCAGCCAACTGAGTAATTACTAAAGTACTAACGGCTGAACAGGCAAGTGCATACCATTGTATGGTGCAATTGTAAAAATAGGCACTGGCACAGGCACATTGTCAAACGTCTTTCAGTCTATCTGAAATCTCCTATGGGCTGAACCAAACATCGGTGGATTGAATTCAGTGCATTCTTGATGGAGCTGATGTAACCCTAAATGCAGGCACTGGCAGAGGATGTGTGCATTGGATTGATGCATGTTGTGAGTGGTGCTGCGTACCATGGGTCTCTGCATGTCTGACCAATGGTTGCAGGCCATAGGTCTCTGCATGTTCTGATCAACAGCTGTGGGCCATGGGTCTCTGCATGTTCTGACCAATGGCTGTGTGTGCCATGGGTCCCTGCATGTTCTGACCAGTATCTGCGGGCCATGGGTCTCCTCTGCATGTTCTGACCAATGGCTGTGGGCTGTGGGTCTCCACATGTTCTTACCAGTGGTTCCAGCCATGGATCACTGCATGTTTAAGCATAAGCTACAGCAGTCTCCCATGGACTGTAGAGTGTAGAGTATCACCTATGGGCTTAAGGCTCTAGTCCTATATACTAAGCGGCGTAGAGTCTGTTTGTCTGTCTGTTACCACGATAACTCTTGACACGGTTGATGGATCGCGATGATCTATGCATCAAAAGAACCGCCATTCTCTGTAGTTGTGCACCTCCTATTGTGGACTTTGTCTGATGGCAAAATTGATAATTTCATAAATTTATCTATTTGGAATCTACTGTATTTTGGCATGTTGCGCACCTGACTACAGTAAGCCTAACAGAATAGTAGTCAGTTGAACAATGACTAAAGTACAAACCACTGAAACATTGTTGAATGTGTCAACCATAAATGTAGGCACTGGCAGGGGCACAGGGTCGAATGACTTGAAATCTATCTGAAATGTTGTATGGGCTAAACCCAATTGTCTATGGGCTAAACCCAAGTGTCTATTGTTTATTTACAGGTGCAGGAGCTGGTGTAATCCCTGGCAGGGCACAGTGTCAAATGACTTGAGATCTAGCTGTAATGTCCTGCGGTGCACTGAATTTGATGATTGCATTATCTCCTTCATGCTCTGCAGATTGCCCATGCGCTTTGACCTTAGAGATTCTCCTGCGGGCTAAAGGCTCTAGTCCTATATACTAAGCGGCGTGGACTCTGTTTGTCTGTTTGTTTGTTTGTTAACACGATAACTCTAGCTACAGTTGACTGATCGCGATGATCTATACATCAAAAGAACCGCTCTATTCTGTAGTTGTGCGCCTCCTATTGTGGACTTTGGCCGATGTCTAAATTCCATGAAAATTGCGAAAATATCGGCTGCGCAGTACATTCCGAGCACTGAAGAGTGCCTGGGGGCTATTTTCGTGGAAGTTTCGCAGTATTGTGTCACAATTCACTGCAGAGTTGTCGCTGTGAGACTCTGAGGTGTATTCAGAGGCACGGGAACAGGTGCGACAGTAAATGCAGGCACTGGCAGGGGCACTTTGTCAAACGGCTTTAGATAAACCTGAAAACACCTACAGGCTAAGCACAAATGTCAGTGGGTTGAATTCAGTGTATTCTAAGGCATGGGCGCTGGTACAACCATAAATTCAGGCACTGTCAAGGGCACAACATCAAATGGCTATAGATCTATCTCATTCTCCTATGGGCTGTTGTGAATGCACAATTTCCATAAGCTTCAGAGTAAATGCAGGCACTGGCAAAGGCACTGTGTCAAATGACTTTAGATCTATCTGAATCTCCTATGGGCTGATGTGAGCATTGGCTGTGTGGCTGTGTTGTTGTGAGCAGTGGCTGGGCGCCATGGGTCAATACATTGGCTCCATAAGAATGCACAAATTCCATAAGCTTCAGAGTAGATGCAGGCACTGGCATAGGCACTGTGTCAAATTGTTTTAGCTCTATCTGATTCTCCTATGGGCTGTTGTGAGCCGTGGCTGTGTGGCAGCGTGGTTGTGAACAGTGGCTGCTTTCCATGGGTCAATACATGTGGCTCTGTTTCCATAGGCGTTCAGCTGTAGAGTATGGAGTATCACCTATGGGCTAAACACTCTAGTCCTATATACTAAGCGGCATAGAGTCTGTTTGTTTGTCTGTTTGTTTGTCTGTTTGTCTGTTAACACGATAACTCTAGCTACAGTTGACGGATCGCGATGATCTATGGCTTAAACTGACCGTCGTGACATGTAGTTTTGCACCTCCTATTGTGGACTTTTGCCGATGACTAAATTCCACAATATTTCGCAAATATCGGCTGCGCCAGTACATTCTGAGCACAGAAGGCTCCACACACTGCGATTGACATTTGATTTCGCGCCAAAAACACTTTGCAGTGTCACCATTCATGACAGAGTTGTCGTTGTGAGACTCCAAAGTGTATTCACAGGCACTGCATGCACTGGCAGGGGCACAGCATCAAACCTCTTTGGATCTATGTCAAATGTCTTTAGATCTATCTGAAATCTCCTACGGGCTAAACCCAGATGTCTATGGGCTAAACCCAAGTATCTATTGTGTGTTTACAGGCACGGGAGCTGGTGCGAGTGTAAATGTAGGCACTGGCAGGGGCACAGTGTCAAATGGCTTGAGATCAGTCAGAAATGCCATATTGGCTAAACACAAATGTCTATGGGCTAAACACAAGAGTCTACTGTGTATTTACAGGCACATGAGCTGGCACGATCCTAAACGTTGGCACTGGCAGGGGCACAGGGTCGAATGGCTTGAGATCTATCTGAAATGTCCGATGGGCTAAACCCAATTGTCTATGGGCTAAACCCAAGCATCTATTGTGTATTTGCAGGCACAGGAGCTGGCAAGATTCTAAACATAGGCACTGACAATGGCACAGGGTCTAATGACTTGAGATCTAACCGTACTGTCCTGCAGTGCACTGAATTCGATGATTGCATTATCTCCTTCATGCTCTGTAGATTATCCATGGGCTATTGACCATAGAGATTCTCCTACGGGCTAAAGGCTCTAGTCCTATATACTAAGCGGCGTAGAGTCTGTCTGTCTGTTTGTTTGTTTGTCTGTTAACATTTAACAAATAGTTTCGGATTTTATAATAACGAATTTACGTATATTTTCAAGGGTATTGTTAAAATTCCCTGATTTAGACAATTTCAAATAGGTTAAATTTCTGAATGTCTTTGCATGGTTGTGTCCGGCATGGCCTGCCAACTATTTAGCAAATAGTTCTATATTTTATAATCAACGAATTTAGGGATATTTTCAAGGTTTTTCTCAAAACTGCCAAATTTAGACAGTTTCAAACTCAAATTTCAAAATATTTTTGCTTGGATGTATCGGGTGTAGTATGTCAAGTAATAATAAAGCAGTTTCAGATTTTAGAATTCAAGAAATTAGGGATATTTTCTAGGGTTTTGTAAAATATGGCAGATTTCGGCATTTTCAAATGGCTATAGCTAAGCAATATTTTCCATGAGCAATACTAACTGAACCAAGTAGGAACAAACGTATTGCTCTGTCTC